>JAOQIF010000034.1:14974-121331 GCA_026260285.1 Colletotrichum sansevieriae
CCCCCCCCCCCCCCCCCCCCCCCCCCCCCCCCCCCCCCCCCCCCCCCCCCCCCCCCCCCCCCCCCCCCCCCCCCCCCCTCGCTGTCTATTGCGAGAAGGGGCTCCAAAATGCATATTCTCTTGGCGACCGAAATCAACTATATGCTGCGGTAAAGGTTCCGAGGACGAATCTGCAGGCTACAACAGACTCAGCTGGAGCTGGAGCTGGAGGTGGCCTCGGCTCGTCGGACCGCGGTGGCGGGCAGGCGTGCCGCACCACATCACACACCGGTCGTGGAGTCGCAATCTCGCGGTGCTACATCGAAAGCAGATATGAAATGCAATGTTGTCTCGGTAAAAGCCCTGTTGGAGGAGTAGGAAGAGGAGGAGGAGGTGGAAGGGATCCATGACTCCCGTCTTTTTTTTGTTCCTTGTCGTCGCGGAACTAATTTTCTTTTTTCATTCCCCTCCTCGAGGTTCAGTTGTTCCGTCTTTTTTCATCCTTTACCGGGTTTCCCCCCCTTTTTTTCTCATCCATCCCCAGACTTGCATACCGTTTCTGACCATCCCTGCTTATGTTTTCTTCCTCGTGATTTTATGCCCGAGCGAATCCCGCCCTGCCTTACTCAATCTTCGGTAGCGGCGGAACGATTTCAGGAGAGACGACAAACTGGCGGGGAGAGGGGGTATATGTAGGTAACGTGGGATGGGCGTGGCGTGTAAATCGGGTGGAGCGCGTGGTGAGTGCTCAGCTTGATACCGGCCGTGGTCCGTGAAAAGCGCCGCCCGGCCCATCCCTTGCCCCTCCCCTCGCGCTCTCTCTCCCACCTCCGAGAAAGAGCCTCACGGCGGGATGTGATGTTTTATGAATTTCGCCCGAGCAGTGTAGAGACCCTGTCCTTCGGAGCTTTAAGGAATGTTTGTGTGTGAGAAACAGCGCAAGCACGCGTCTGGGAGATTCTTTCTCTCTCTCAGTCTCTCTCCCTCTCCCTCTCATATGTCCCCGTGTCACTTCTGAGCACCTTGTCTCACATGGCATTTTCCTATTTCATAACCGTAAATGTCCTGGAGAGGCCCCAGGTATGGGAGGCTTGCCTCCGGATTTTTGCAATGACACAACTCGACATATCTCAGCCAAGGTCCTATTTCAAGTGCGATCGCCCAAAACAGGCCAAGACTTCTCATGGGTGCCGTGCT
Organism: Colletotrichum sansevieriae; assembly: GCA_026260285.1. Classification (NCBI taxonomy): domain Eukaryota; kingdom Fungi; phylum Ascomycota; class Sordariomycetes; order Glomerellales; family Glomerellaceae; genus Colletotrichum; species Colletotrichum sansevieriae. The sequence continues at coordinate 16,151 of JAOQIF010000034.1, forward strand.
CCGGGCCATGGAGTCATACTGGGTTTTTGGTGCTTACTCGCGCAACATTCCCATTGGTTCGCTAAAAAAAGCCTTTCGGTCTGTGATGATCATGCTGTTCAAATTTTGGTCTGATATGACGAGAGAGAGGGCGAGATAGGGGTGGAGATCAAAGAAGGCGAATCCGTCCGTCATTTACCACGCATGGGTAAACGGCGGCTGCAAATTGACATGACGTCTTCTCGTTGTTTTAATATACGTGGAATCCTTTCAAATGGACCTGGTGGAGAGCAGACCACCCTGAAGAAGAAGAGAGGAAGAAGAAGGCCTGGGAAACGGGGGGAACGGGAAACAGTGACCATCACCAACGAACACTCCCCGGCCCTGGCCGGTTCGCCCGCCGCCCGTCGATCTCCTTGTCCAGTTTTCCTCGCCCTTTGCCCTTGCAAAGGGCCCCGCACTTGATGTTCCTGCTGTTCGGAGTATACCTCAAGTTTGGTTGTGGTTGTTGTTCTTGTTTGTTCTTTGGTGAGCCAAGTCCGAAATGCTTTCGGCTCCGACGTGCGATCGCTTACCCCCCTGTGGACATGGGAGTTGGGATGGAGTTCGGATGTGGCGGGGGGCGGTTCACTATTGCCTCCGGATGTGTTCTGTCCAAGGTTATGTGAAATGCGTCAATATGGAGAAGCTCAGCGCCCTCTTGCGCTGTCCACAAAAGCTGCTGTCGAAAATTGGAAACCCACCCCCACCCCCAACAAAGATTAGCATGCTGTCTGATCTTGAACGGCTGAAGATTGAATGAATTTACTCGGGCTAGCTTAGCGTTGAGGCCATTACCTCTAGGACCAACAAGGGAGGTGTGGTTTTGCACCCCTTTGTCGGAATAGGTGGAAAATTAAATTCGGACGACATGCGGCGCATGTAGGCGTTATTTTCGTCCAGATTGTCCATGTCCCAGATCGAAAGCTCTTTGTTTTTTCGGTCCTAGGAGGTGGGACACGGGAGAAGGTAGGAGGAGCAGTGTGCCAGCGGGCCGGCGCAATTGCCGACAGCAGCTTAGCGGATTTTCCTCTTTCCCGTCTCTTCCTCCTGCTGGGCGGCGGAGACGGGTCAAAGCGTGAGCGTCGCCAGTCGAGTGCGAGGAATTACCTAACATTACACGTCCATAGGTTTATCTCAATTCTCGGCGCCGGGCTCCGCACCGAGCTCCGAAAGAGACCGCTTTTCCAACCTCCGTACCCGGAAGTCTCGAGAAAATCGCCATTCCATTGCTCGGTTCCCACCTGCACCCCCGTCATCGAAACCCACCTCCGCAAGCTTCGTCCAAGCAGTGAAAGCCGGAGTTCTGCAACATAGGTTTGCGCTCACGGAAAAAAGGAAAAAAAAAAAAAAAAAAAAAAAAAAAAAAAAAAAAAAAAAAAAAAAAAAAAAAAAAACTAAAAACTGGATTGGCTTGATAAATCGCCAATGTTAGGGTACGCGGCGAGGAGATCGGTGCCGCGCCTGGCGCACTCGGCGTCGGTATTCACTTTGCGGCGTACTTTCGCGGCGAATAAACCGCCTTCTGCACCGCGCCCGCCTCCGCCCCCGCCGCCGTTCGAGACCGTCCCGACATGTCCGTCCCCGACGTGCGGGTGCGCCGAGACGCCGGAGATGCCGGAGGGCTTGCCGATCGACACCAAGAGCCCATTGAACGGCGTGGTGTCGGCGTATGCTGAGCAGGTGCTCGTTTGTACGGGCAAAGACGACTGGGCTTCGAGGATCGAGGAGGAGAATAGCGGGGATAACCTCGCTGCTGACCTGAAAGAGTTGTTTGGGCGTGGGGGAACGTATAGCGATGTGAGTTTGTGTCTTTCACTTTATTTCACCGTGCGACTTTCGGGTAAAATGTCCAAGTGGCAGAATCGTCGTTGGCGAAAGAGAGTGAAGCAAGACGAGTCATTTATGAGCCGTGATATGCTGACGACGTATCGGTCCGTAGCCATGGCATAATATATCAGTTCTAAACTCATCCTTTCCCTCCTCGGTACCGAACAGGGCTGAGCTGCAGACAACGAGCGCCTATCTCCTCCCCAGCTTCAAGTACGTCCCTTTCCTGCCGCGCGTGAGCTTCGACAGCGTGCAGGCCCTCGCCAAGGGGTACCTCCTTCCCGAGAAGCTGCACAAGATGCACGACGGGCTGTCGCCGATCCACCGCGACAGGCTCACGCGCAATGAAGCTTATCAGTCCCTGCTGTACGGCGTAAAAGACGTTGAGGACGTCTTGGTGCTGATTTGCGGGCACGGAGGGCGGGACATGCGCTGCGGCGTGATGGGTCCCGTTCTCCGGGATGAGTTCGAGAGGCGGTTTGAGGGTAGCGGCATCGGTGTGTCGAGGGGCCCTGTGCAAATCGACGAGGGCGACGGGGAGAGGATAGCGGCGCCCGAGGGTGAGACGCAGAACGGGGGAAGAACGTCGGCGAGGGTCGGGTTGATCAGTCACATTGGCGGGCACAAGTTCGCGGGGAATTGTATCATATACATCCCGCCTCGTCTGAAGGCCAGGGGTGGGGAGAAGCATCCGCTTGCTGGGATGGGGATTTGGTACGGAAGAGTCGAGCCGAAGCACGTTGAGGGAATCGTGAAACAGACGGTTCTTGGGGGGCGCGTGATCGTTGACATGTTCCGGGGAGGGATTGATGAGAATCGGAGGATTATGAGGCTGTGAGCGGAGGTGTGGTGTAAGATGGTGCAGGATTCGTTGTATGATACGAGAGAAGAAGACCTCCTCTTGGATGGATCAGGTATACTGATCGAGGGACACATCGCCAGGCGTTTATAAGAATGGGGATCACTGCAACCTCAAAATAGAGGAAACCCTGCTTCTCGCTTGTCCGCCTCAACCGTAGAGGAAGCGCAATGGAATCTCTTTACCTCTTGATGGTGAGAGCTATCGACTGGTAATCAATGAACACCCGAAAGTCAGTAGAACAGATACTACCCATTCCATATGCTCATTCGCCATCAACCTCCGATGCTGGGGATAGAAATACGAGTCGTTTATTGCAGGACATCAAGATAAGAACCAAGCATCTGATACCAAGTTTCCATACTTACGACGGGTGCAAGTTTGGCAAGTGTCGTTGATACAGTCTTCACGTGACCGGTCTTCTGGTTTCTGATTGGCGAATCCACTAAGCCTCGACTTTTCGACGTCGTGTATGTCACTACTCTCGACACCGTAGACTGCCCAGGCGACAACGACTAAGCCCGGGACGCTGGAAGACGGAGAACAATTGATCTGCGTTACATGTTTTGAACGGCGAAGCAATGGCTTCCGCCGCCGCCCTCAGGGCTGGATTCGTTCGAGCAATCACCAAACACCCAAAATGCATAGCAGCGACGCATTCAATCAAGCAACAGATGACGGCAGCGAGATCATATCACAATTTCCTACGACAACATCCCAAGTTTCGGAGCAACCCACTAAGCACCGAAGCTCTCCGTACCTCACCACCACGCCCCTTCAACCCAAACACTCGTCGTCTGAAATCAACAACGACGCGCCAACGCAACTTCATTAGACCCCGCTATGTGCCCCTTCTCCTCATACTTGCAGCAACCGGCGTAGCATGGGACTCCCAATGGCTCTTTCCCTCCACAACGCCCGCCGACCCCTCCGAAGCCACGATCCTCTCCAATGCGCGTAAATTCATCCATTTTGACGTCGCCTCCAAAGAAACCGTCTCCCCAACATCCTTCATCCTGACCCTCAAACCCCCGGCCTCGAACTTTGCCCCCCTCTCTTCCCTCTGGGATGTCTTCGATCTGTGGTGCGTCGAGGTGAAGCAGCCGCAGATCCAGGTCGCGCGCGAGTACACCCCGCTCCCGCCCAGCTTCTCGGCAGCAGCAACCGCCCCAGACTCGGACGCGTTGAGGCTGTACGTCCGGGCGCTCCGCGGGGGTGAGGTGTCGACGTACTTGAGCAGGCTGGCGCCCGGGGACACCGTCGAGATTCGCGGGCCTCACGGAGAGTTTGATCTGAGGAGCCGTCTGGGCGAGGCTGGGGAGCGGGTTGTGTTTTTGGCGGGCGGCACCGGGGTCGCGAGTGCGTTGCAGGCTGCGCATGCCGTTCTTCCGCAGGGGTTTCGCATGACGATTTTCTGGGCTGTGAGGGGTCGCGAGGAGATTCAGGGTCTGGAGCCGCGCGTCCGACCTGCGAAGTCCTCGTCCTGGAATTGGAATCCTTTCAAGAGAGGGGTCCGAGAGCAGGGGATCCAGGCTGGCGTGCTCTCTGCAGAGACGAAAGATGCTTCGCCGATTGCCAGAGAATTGCTCGCGTTGAAAGAGAAATACGGCGATCTGCTCGATGTTCGTGTGGTGGTTGACCAAGAAGGAAAGCGAGTTGAGGAGGCTGATCTAGCTGCTGCGCTCGCGCAGTCCGGACGCGGGGGCGTCGGGAGCAACCCTAAGCCGGTGACGACAGAGAGCTGCAGGTTCCATTCGCAGACTGCGCACTTGGGCATGGTCGACGGTGCTCCCAACGCTGGCAAAAGGGCCCTCTTCAAGGCCGAGGACTGCGGCTGTGTACCCAAGGAGGGCGTTGCTGTGGGCAAGAATGTGTTTGTGGTCTCTGGGCCTGAGGGCTTTGTGCAGGCGTACGCGGGTCCCAAGATCTGGCGTGACGGCGGACAGCTGCAGGGCCCTGTTGAGGGGGTTTTGGGTGCGATGCATAGGGCCAATCCCGAGTTGTTGAAAGATTGGGTTCTGCTCAAGCTGTAATGCCACAAGCTGTTCATATTCGATACAGGAGACTTGTGTGGAGGTACGCCATGTACGATAAGATGAACTCAGAAGAGGCGCAGAAGTGTCCGATGAGGAACACGCATATTTGATAACGCTGTCTAAGTCCAGGACCCATGATCCACTCAAAGTGATAAGAGAAATGCTGTGCAAAGTATAAAAGAGTATAAATCGCCTCAGACTCCATATAATGATGCTAATGCAGCTTGCCTTTCTGGCTGCGGCTCGTGCCCGGTCCTTAACGCCAGAATGAGTCCCTGAGATACAATACAAAGAAGAAAAATGATCCCAACAACGCTGATGTCTTTTTTACGTGCTTTGCACTTTTCTGTACGAAGGCGGCTTCATCGTCCTCCTGATCAACTTGACCGCATAAGGTGGGATGAGAGATATCGCTCCAATGGCGAGAACACGCCAGAGAAACCCCCTGAGGTACGGTTAGTCGTGGTGGTTGAGTCGAGATAGGATGAGACTTACAAGGTGATGATGAACTTGAGATCAAAGTATCCGCCAAGGAATGGCACCGAGGCAACGTATGCAACGAAGGTGCCGACGATGGAGAGGACCATGAGTGGGTGCCATGTGGTGATCTCGATCGCGACCATGAGAAGCTCGTTCAGCACCAGGACGGTGTATGACACGGCGACCATTCTCGGGCCGTCAACCTCTGTGAGGATTTGAGAAAGGCCTTGGATGGTGCAGCCCTGGTAGACTGAGACGAGGACCCAGACGAAAAAGGTGCGGTAGGACAGGGAACGGCCCGAGGTGAGTTCCTTGTACAGTTCGGGATAGAGGTTTGCCAGGTTCTCATCGACATCCTTGTCAAGGACGAGGGACAGAACGGGAAATGCAGTGTACAGCGTGGCGTATCCCACGAGCAGCCAGTCCTACGAGTGTTAGAAACGTGGTGGGAATGATGACAGATCGCTTACCTTATAAAGACCGTCAGGTTCGAATTTGATGGCAATGCTGTACATCGTCTGGCAAACAGCGATGATCAAGCCACGGTGGATGACAAACTGGGCAAGCTTGGCGCTCCGCTTGTAACTGTTACGGCCGTGCCAGACGAGTAGCTTGGTTAAGTGGAAGAACTGTTCGATCGAAAAGTCGGCAGCCAAACTGGCCTGTCGACCCTCCTTACCCACGATACCTACACCGACATCTGCCGCCTGAATCATTGAAACGTCGTTGCCACCATCACCGATACAACAAACCCTCTTCTTCGTGTATTCTTTGATCAACTTGGCGATTTCCGCCTTTTGCGTTGGCGAGCATCGACAGGCGACGACGGTGGGCAGTTGGACGGCGACCGACACAAATTCAATTCGGAAGTGAGTCAGGAACAGGGCTAGACTCTCGCCATCGATGAGCAGGCAAGAGTCGGTCTTTCCACGGAGGAAATCAAGGTGGTCTTGCGCGTTGTCCTTCTTCTTAAGCTTGGCAACAGTGTAGATGTACTGGCCTCGAGCAACTAACTTGGAGCTGACGGCGACGCATCGAGCTGTCTCGACCTTGTCGCCAGTCAACATCCAAATCTTGATGCCGGCGTTTCTCAACAGCTCCAATGACGGCTTGACGTCCTTTTGCAACTTGTCCTCGACACCGGTAACACCAAGGAGTTCCAGATCGCGCTCAAGATGGTGAGAAACAACTCGTTGCATGCCGGCGTCACGTCCGGTGATGGCCAAAGAAGCTGACTGGTACGTCGTGCAGAACTCTTGGTACTGCTCGTAAGACAAGCGTTTGCGTCCGACCACGAGTGTCCGCAGACCTTCACGGGCCATATTGGCGGTTTCTTCGTCCAACCAATCGTTCTCAGCCACGATATCGCTCATGACTGTGTCGGCACCCTTTTGATAGAACCAGATCTCACTGTTGGCCAGGCTCGGCGGGGTAGACTGGGTTTGGTCGAAAAACTGAACAATGATTCCCATTCGCTTGCCTTCGGAAGTGAAGGGGAAGACATCCAATATGCGCACGCGAACAACTTCCCGGCCGGTGTCTGTTGACTCGAGGACCATGCTTTTACGATCTCTGTAGGCCAGACGAAGGCCTACAGACTCGGTCCAGCGAACAATGGCAATCTCGTCAGGTGAAGAAGCCTGATACGACACAATTGTCTTGCCATCTTCCTCTTCAGTGGTGGGAGTGACGTTATGGCACAAGGCCAGCGCCAGCACGACATCCCTGACGCGAGAGCTAATCTCTCTCCTTGTACGGGTGGCACCCATATTTGCAGAGTTTGACACCGTCGACGAGGGCGTGATCAAAGCCGTGTGTGTTGCAGGATCCGTCGTAGGCTGAATATGAAAAGCTTGCTTGACGTAAGAATTGACTTCGTCCATCGCCTCGTTGGCATAAGAAACAGTGCCTACGTGGATTTTCCTCATCTCCATCTCATTCTGAGTCAAGGTGCCCGTCTTGTCGCTGAGCAGATACTCAATTCTGCCTAAATCCTCGGGAATCGTGCTTGTTCGAACTACGGCCCCTGGGATCCCAGGGTCTCGCTGGATGAACCAGGAGTACGCACTTTTGCCCATGTCTAGGTTGACACGCAAGCTGATCGGCACAATAGTTGAGAAGAGGACCAAGAATCGCATGATCTTGATATACCACACGTTGTCCTTAGTGTTCGAGAAACCTTCCAACGCCACCAGGATGATAGAAAGTGCCAAAGTCAGGGCGCAAAGGATTTTGGTGAGAGAGTTTATCTCGTACTCCAACAAACCGGTCTTTGATCGCGAGGGCGCAGTAGAAAGCGCCGACCTCGTTTGAGGGCCGGTGTACATGATAACCGCCAAAGTCGTCGCGTTGGACGCAATGACTGTGTTCGCCCACGCCGTGTTATCGATGGACAAGGGAGCCGATGTTCCTCTTTCGCCGTCCAAGGCACCTTGTTGACTCTGCGCGTCTCTCCTGGTCGGCATTAATTCGACGGTGCCCAAGAATTCGTTGACCTTTCTATCCGGCTTGCCTCCCGTAACACGAAGCCGAACAAATTCTTCCGTCGCCAAAGTTTGCGAAAGAGGTGACGCCAACCGCAATTTCCAATCCGTCTCGCCGTCAAGTTGATCGGTTCTGATGAAGGTTTCGCCAGCTGCTCCACCGCCGCTGTCGATCTTCTCGCTTTCTTTGCCCTTGACCTCTCGATTTTGTTTTTGCTGTTCATCGTCTGAATCAACAAGCAAAGATCCTTCCTCCGCAATTGTCTCCATGACTGGAGTTGTAGTGCTGGATTCTGAGGTGATACACTTCAAAATGACGACGTCGGAGGGAACTCGCTGGCCTTTGCCTAGCTTGAGAACATCACCGACTTTGAGGTCGCGAGATTTACGGCTGACTTCGCGAACAGATGATGAAGGTTGAGGCGATCCACCGTCACCTTCTGCGCGCTCCTCCTCTTCTTGGATATCCGAAAGCCTATCACGATTCGCTGAGTTCTTGCCCCTTCTAATCGAGTCCGACTTCAACCTCTTGTGCGATCTTTGGGCACTAAAACCACGACCTGGTTCATCGAAGATGAGTACCGTGTATTCCTCGGCATTAGCCTCGTTATCCCTCCGCCGTCTTTCAATGTCATCGTATGCCTCCTTTCCCATAGTGATGAACAACACGAACGCCAACGGCGCAATATAGGTCGTTAGGTAACCGATTCGCAGAGCTGGGATAGCCTGTGACAAAGCAACCAGTAAAAAGTACATATTGAAGAAGAAAGAGAATTCGTTGTACAGCGTTATGGGCAGAAACGAAAGTGCTGTATATTTGGCGTTGGAGATGAGGTTGGGTGGGAATCTTGTCGACTGAGAAGACCCTACCGCAACGAGTCGGGAGGCAGAGGGGTCGTCTTCGTCCTGGTCTTGGGCGTCGTCGTTGTTTGCTTCCTGACCTCCTGAGCTTGACATAAAGCTGGGTAGTCGTAAACTCGAAGTGAGGCGTTCGAATCGGTCGCCAGCGAACGAGCGACGCCTTGCCGGCAATCCGCCTGGGAGGAGAGGAGAATCATTGGAGTCGTCGTCGTCGTCGTCGTCGTCGTCAAACCCCGCATTTCCATCCCTATATCGTGACGAGGTGCCTTCGGTTTCGCCGAGGAGGGCTTGAGCGTCCTCGTCGCCGTCGCGGTTCTGACCTAGTTCTCCATATCCCCTGGCCTTCTGCCCAGCCCGACGTGAGCCCCCCATGCGTAGATTTCGCAGCGCTATACGTGGCGACCGATGGTCGGTTGTCTGGCGGTCGTTGCGGATGAGTCCAGAGCCGCGGTGGGTGGTAGTAGTCGCAGGATCAAGCTCCTGGATGTCGAGATCGAGGTCTGAATCGGAATCATTCGCTGGGGAGCCTGGCGGGTCCGCGGAACGGTATGAAGTTGAAGAAGGCATCCCGCCCGCATTGGAAGTATGAGTATGCAGTGTGCAACTCTTTACGAAAATTGCGCGGAGGCGAACGTGGTGATAAAGTTCGGCCTTAGGTACCTGTGCTGTTACTCGGGAATCTGCATCAGATAGCTTCAGGCGGTTCGATGCGGTATCGAGGAGTGCGTGCGCTCGAGTTGTTGGGAAAGATGTTACGTAGTGATGGCCAGATCACGCAGTTCGAATGGCAGTAATCTTGAGGTGTCAACCGAATCCCTAGCTTGAGTCGTGGTGCTTTGGACAAGTACACTAATTACCGGGCGTCAGCTATGCCTCAAAACCGAGAGGCTTGGATGATGTCGCCTGGAGAGCCTGAGTCGATCCAATTGGATGGGGTTGCTATTCAGTGTGTCAGTGCCACTGCCATGCAGCAACCCAGGGGTTGCTACGGGGAGCCACTTGTGACGGAGGCAGCCGCGTGACCTTTGGTGAGCTGTAAGGGTGCTCGCGGACTTAGGAGGGGACGCCAGGCGGGGATTTGGGCGCGAGGTAGCTAGCGGTGCTGCTGCTAAAGGCGACGTGCCACGCGCGGATAATACATAGGAATCGTGGAGTTCCATAAAGGCAGGTACCTACCTACCTATCTTAGGCTTCCGGAGAAGCCGTGCACCTCAATGGGGTATCTAAGGTAAGGTACTTTGTGGCTGTCTACTGCCATTCTCCGAGGTCGTCTGGAAAGACTAATATTAGGTCTGTGGAAATCTGTCCTGATTGTGCGCCGTCTCGAATTGTTCTACATAGACCTTTCTTATTCCGAGGTGCCTTATTCTGCTCCCTACATCACCGGCGCACAACGGAAGTTATCAGTCCAATCTGGGAGGGTCTCAATGTATTGCGGATACAACACTGCCATGCCAACCTAAGGACGTTTTACACGCAAACTGAAGACGTCCGGTGGGGAAGGAAATCGCCTTGAGATGAATATGTAGCATAACAATCACCTGTATCGTCTTCTACCTTACAGACACGGCATGCAACTCTGCGAAGCCCGAAGGGTTCAGCACGTTACATAAGCAAAGGTCGATCCATGGAAATGTGTACTGTGGTAATTTATGGCGGGGAGTGCTTGCACCCGGAATATCATCGGCCCCGTTCAGTGTCACAAACGGTCCCGAGCCAGTGCAACCAGGTGCATTGGATCCCCGTCGCCGACGGAAGCCTGGGCACCGTGCATCTTCAATGCCCTAATTTGGACACGGAATGACGGAATCGGCGAAGTTCTGGGCTTCTCACTGGACGACGACAGACCCAGCCCAACCAGCACTGACGGACTCTGATTTTTTTTGGGACCCTGTCGCAGCAACCCGTAACGTGCCGTCGCAGACTCGCTGTCGGGATGAAGGATGACACTGAAGCACCGAGACACATGGCAGAAGTACCCTGGCACACCATACCTTTATCGTACCTGCCAGCTTGCGAGTTGCACCTAGGTGCTTGAGCCACCTCATTCCAGTTTAAACTTCCATCTTGTCTGGCAAAACATCTTCACGCCTTAATCTTTGCCTTCGACCCACCAAGACCGTGAAGCTCAGCATGGAGCTTGCCTTTGTGTACTCTGTCTAGACTTCTGCTTCCCACTGTACACGTAAGTCGCTTCTCTCTGATGGTCGCTGCGTGACACCCTCGATTCGCTCCGGGTGTCGCGTTCTGCTACGCTGAACCCCTGGACTCGCGTTTTCGTCTGGTGCTGACTATCCTGAGATAGCTGTTCTTCAAGCGTTTGAACTCGTCGCTGCACGGAATCGCATGACTCGACCTAATTAGAATATCATCATGACCGTCGAGACCGCGAATGCCTCGTGGCATCCGGCTTTCATGCCCAATACTGCCAGTGGAGATGCATCCGCTGACGCCGCATCTTCTTCGAGCGCAAACCTCGACATACAAACTCCGATTACGCCCATCGAACGAGGCTCCGAAGAAACCGAGTCCGCTTCCGCATCGCATCAAACACCTTCGTTGAAAGACACTGCTGAACAAGGAACCGACCTCTGGGGCGTAGAGGACGCTGGTCATGACGCTACCGATGGCTGGCCTGTGTTTGACCATCCAGCGCGCGGTTCAACAGTCCAGTCCAGCGATCAATCTCAGGAGGCTCTACCTGGAGCTGGAGTACCCAAACCTGAGCCAGCACTGGCCTCCACTGCTCCAGAGACTACAATCGATGATGACGCCCCTGTCGATAACGCTAGATCGGCTGGTCCTTCGCTGGGTCATACAAGCAACGATTCCTTTACTCGAACTGTTGCACATGACGTGAACTGGGACGACGACCACGACTCGGAATGGACTCTGCCACGAAGTGACACCGACCCATTCAAGTTTATGCCCTCGAACGATAGAACAAATTCGTTTCCGCCTGTGCCGCCAGTCGAAGCTAGCGCCTCTGCTCCGGCTGACGAACATCCACTGCCGTCAAATCAAGCCGCGGATCTCATGAACGAGATCGACAACACCGCAGACCACCATGATGCCAGCGGACAAGTGGAAACAACGACTATCGCGACTGAATACGCCCCTGGGTTTGGAGAAGACGCCGAAGCCCACCAGCAACACCTTGGCCGCGATGCTACCTACACCGAACAAGAAGACTTGGGCTCGCGGTACGAGGAAGGCATCCCCCTAATTTCTCAACCGGAGACCAATGACGATGGCCCACAGTCCGTAAAGGCCTCGAATGGCTTTGACGACGAGGCGACGGGGGATGAGGACTTTTTCAGCCAGATCCAGAACTCGAACGCCGATGACTTTCCTGACTTTGGCGACAATCAGCCTCTGGAGCGCAAATCCACCATGCAAGTCCTGGGCGCTGTTGGAAATACGACTTTGTCCGACATGCTGGAAGAGGACAAGGACGAAGACGAAGGAGCGCAGAGAGCGACTGAATCGGCTAGGGACCTGAACGGCACAGCGGCAGATCCGTCCACGCAGGACAGTATCCAGCTTGAAAACACACAGACCGGAGACGCGGAGGGTAAGCCTTCTGATGACTTGGCTACGAAGTGGGAGCAGGCATTCGCAGACGATGATGAGGATGATTTTCTGCTGGACGAGACGCTGGACGAGTCAGGCGAAGGCAAGCCCGTTGATCCTGCTGCTTTTTTTGGCAGCGATGACGAGGGCTTCCTCGAGGACGACGATGAACCGCAGAGCACAACTCCTGCTCCCGTATCCGTGCAAGCCCAGTCTTCCGGCGTACAGGGACGCTATACTCCTCAAGTGCCTGCTGTTGCTCCTCAACAACCAGCTTCTTCCTCATACGCCCCTGTCTACCAACCTCAGTCAACGGCTTCATCATTCACTTCATCTAATCCATATGCTGGCCAGCGCGCTCAATCAGCCGCCCCTTACGCGGCACAGCAGCAACTCAGACCTGAGCCCCCAAAGGCCCAGAGCTTTGCAGCTCAGTCGAAGGGTGGTTACACTTCGCCGTATGATCTCCCCATGGAGGTCGTCGTTCCTAAAAAACGGTCAAGTACCCAACAAGCTCCGCGAAGCCCTTTGACCGGGCCCCCAATGGCTCCTCCGAGAAGCTCCAGTATGCACGCGCCTACTCCTCCCCCGCCAAGAGCCGTTTCCTCGAGCGTGTCTCCTCCAACTTTGAGTGATTCTCAACAACCCACGGCTGGCACCAAACCCCCCCGAGCGCTGCGCAACAAGGAGAGCTTCTTTGAAGATCTTCCAGTTGTGTCGAAACCTCGATCTGCTTCGAGGCAGAGCCATCGAATTCCCTCCCCAACTCAGACCGGTCCACCTGCATCTCTTGGCCCTCCTTCGCAGTCTCGCCTTGCACCATCACCATTGTCTCCGCCAATGGTCTCGCCAGATGCTCCAGACATGTCTCGTTCGGCATCAGGAGGAATTCCAAACCTTGTTTTAGGTGAACGTCCTCACCTGTATGCATCGCAGCCGGCTCAACAACAGGTGTCCGCTGTGCCTGGCACTGCCAGATATTCTCCTGCCCCTGCGGGAGCTGCAAATGGAGTACCTCGTCCGACGTCGTCTAGCAGATATTCTCCTGCGCAGACAGGTGCCAGGCCGACAATTCCGGCCTTTCATTCGGCCACAGCCCCTCCCACAGTGTTGCCACATTTACCTAGAACGTCAAGCCCTCTGGCACATTTTGAGATTACGCGTGGTGAAGCAGGCGCCGCTAATGGCGATCCTCAGGCCGACCGCAGGTCCAGCTATAGTCTCGAGCCGAGGATTAACAGGGTGCCATCACTGCCAGTCACCCGTGAGGTTGATGAGGAGGATGATTCTAAGTCGGCTCAGTCGGGCTTCCCTGGTAACAGCATACAACCCGAGTCTCGCTACAGTCCGGCACCACCAATGGCAGCGAGACAGACGCCGCCACCTTCCGCTCAGGATCCCTCAATACACTCTGTTTTGTCGCCCCCGAAAAGATCTACGTCGTCCGCGTATCTACCTCAAGCCGCGTCGCATGGTTCGCCGCCCGACAATAAATTCGTTCCCCCTCCGAGGTCTCAGACGCAATCCCCTGGCTCTTCCTATGGGCAGCCGCCCTCTCAGCCATTGGCTCGTCCGTCTTCAGTACACAGTCCTACGTCTCCTCGTGTTACTAGATCTTCTCAGTCATCCCACGCCCCCGTCACCCGCCCCCGTGGAGTTTCACAAAGCCTCAATCTCGTTGTCCCGACAGATGGCCGCCAGGAAGACCCCTTGCAGAGATGGAAAGGCGCCCCAATCATCTCTTGGGGCGTTGGCGGAACCATCATCACGTCCTTTCCCAAGAACGTACCCCGATATGGTGTGGGCCAGACTGCGCCTATGATCATTCGCAGTCCTGGCGAAGTGTCCGTCAAACATGTTAAGGACATCCAACCTCTGGAGGAGAGGTTGGCGAAGTTTCCGGGGCCGCTCAAAGGAAAGTCAAAGAAGAAAGAGACCATTGCTTGGCTCAACTCGGGCATCGACGCGCTGGAAAAGCAGTTGCCTGACATGTCTTTCCAGACTCAACTATCCCACGAGCACAAGCGCGCGGTCGAGAGAGTATTGCTTTGGAAAATCTTGAGGGTTTTTGTTGAGTTTGACGGCGTTCTGGAAGGTAGCGCCGCTGTCGAGAAGGCGGTGAGGGATGTGCTTGCTCCAGGTCTTACTCTTGAAGAAGGCGAACCCACACCAGGCTATGGTGCTGCTATTAGCGCTGAGGCCCTCCAGGAGTCTACCGTCACTCAGATGAAGGCGGACGCTGTTGACTCATCCGCTATGGATCAAATCCGCAGAAGTCTCCTGGTTGGCGATCGCGAGAAGGCTGTCTGGGCTGCCGTGGACAAGAGGCTTTGGGGTCATGCCATGTTGATCTCTAACACCGTGTCTCCAGATTTGTACAAGCGTGTCGCTCAAGAGTTTGTGAGGACGGAGGTCAACTATGCCGGACACAACAACGAGTCTATCGCTGCACTCTACAAGGTCTTGTCTGGCAACTGTGATGACTGCGTGGACGAGCTTGTGCCTGCTCACGCCCGAGCTGGATTCCAGCTTGTGAATACCTCATCAACCAAGGGGCCCTACAAAGACGCAACAGAGGGGCTTGACAAATGGCGGGAGACATTGGGACTTGTGCTGAGCAACAGAAGCACGGATGATGTTCGGGCCTTGAACGCCCTGGGCAACCTCTTATCCTCCTACGGACGGGCTGAGGCAGCCCACATTTGCTTCCTGTTTGCAAGGACCGCAACAGTCTTTGGGGGCCTTGATGACGTAACCTCCAACTTTGTTCTTGTCGGCGCTGATCACAAGACTCAAGGCGAGCAATTCGCCAAGGAAACAGAATCATTGCTATTGAGCGAGGTCTACGAGTTTGGTCTCTCTCTTTCTGGTAGCCCGGCCCTGTCCGCTGGTGTGCCACACTTAGCCGCGTACAAGCTCCAGCACGCCATGACTCTTGCCGAATACGGACTACGCGACAAGGCTCTGCTGTACTGCGAGACGATTGCTGGCTCAATCACGGCTCAAACCAAGAGATCTCCATACTATCATCCGATTTTAGAGACTGCAGTTGAGAACCTCCGGTCCAGATTGAAGCAGGCTCCTAAGGAAGAGTCATCCTCTTGGATTTCTAAGCCCAGCATGAATAAGGTATCAGACACGGTCTGGAGCCGCTTCAACAAGTTTGTCGCAGGTGACGAGAACGACAACGCAGCAGCCGGTAGCTCTGCTGAGGGCGGTTTCGAGTCTGGGCCTTTTGCCCGGCTCGCTGGTGGCACGCCTACCATCAGTCGATCGCCTTCCGTATCGAACTTTGAACCGATTTACCAAGGGGTCAACCCAGTCAGCTCGCCACCTGCAGCAGTTCCTATACCAGCCACCAGAGCTTCTTCCCGATACGCTCCAGCCTCATCACAGGCGCCTACCCTTTCCAACTCCTATGAGCCAGGTTCCGGGTACTCTCCTGCCTCAGCTTTGGTTGGACGTTCTTCAAATGAACTTTCTCGAAGCCCTTACGAGCCCAATACGGGATACTTGCCCGCGCCTGCTTCCGTTGGACGTTCATCCAACGAGTTCTCTCGTAGCCCATATGAGCCTGGTTCATATATGCCTCCGCCTGCCTCGTTTGGGCGCTCCTCTAACGAACTCTCACGGGGTCCTTATGAACCCCGTACCTCAATGGACTCACAGCGTAGCCATCCGAACGGAGACTACACTCCTCCAACTTCCAGTCTCGGACAGGATGCTTCTACATCTGTTCCACCGGGAGCTGCACCGGCAACCGCAGCACACCCAACCGCAAGCTCACCTCATGAGCCTTATGGTGCGAGCCAGCCTTCTGCGGTCCCTTCAATGATGGTCGAAACTGCGAATACCACCCAGAATTCAAACGATTCGGCCCAGTCGGGCTACCAACCACCTTACGGCTACGAACCTCCATCTATGGTGCCTACCGAAGTTTCAGAATCGCAGGCTCAAGATGGATCTGGCTCTGGGGGTAACGAGCCTCCTACATATCAGCCCTACGGCTATGAGCCGCCCTCGTACAACCCCGAGCCTGAAGAGGATCAGGAGTCCACGAAACTGAGGCCAAAGCCCAAGAGTTTCATGGATGATGATGACGACGATGACATCCCCGCTCTTAAGGCGCTCAAGCCCCAGGAGAAGAGCAAGGCCGAAAAAGATAAGGAGAACGAGGAGATGTTCAAGAAAGCAGCAGAAGAAGATGGTAAGTTGAGATGTTCCGTTTTGAAAGAAATGACTAATAATTACGTACAGCCAAACGAGCCGCAGCAGCGCAACAGCAAAAGAAGGGCTGGGGTTTCACTAGCTGGTTTGGGGGCAGTAAGAAGGAGGCAGCCCCAGATACTGCACAACCCAATAAGCCAATCAAGGCCAAGCTTGGAGAAGCCAACAACTTTGTGTATGACCCTGAACTGAAGCGCTGGATAAACAAGGCCGCGGGTGCAGAGCAAACACAAGCGAAGACGGCGACACCACCACCGCCAAAGGCTGGGCCTCGGTCTAGTACAGGAACACCACCACCTCCTCGTATTGCGACGCCGCCCATGGGCAGAGCAAGCGCACCTCCTGGAGGGTCGCAGCCTCCGGACCTTGCTAAGGTGCCCTCTCAAGAAAGCCTTGGCAGTGTTCCGCCAGGACCTCGTGCGCTTGACATGGTTCGCTCGGTATCAAACACGAGCACCGCGGGTGGTCCTCCGAGTGCACCACCCAGCAGACCAGCGACAAGCTTGAGCAATGCTAGCAGTATTGATGACTTACTTGGCGCTGCTGGCCCGCGTAAGCCTGGCGCAAAGAAGGGCAAGAAGGGTGGCCGATATGTGGATGTTATGGCAAAGTAAGATGTGTCAAAAGAATTCACGATTTCCAGATTCACGAGCGAAAATGGCGCTGTTCCACGAGTTGACAACGCATGTTGTAACATAAACTTTTCATTAAAAGCGTTTTAATAGTTGTTTGGGCTCACTGGTCTTCGGTATGGCCCAGGCTGTATTTTACTGGGCGCTGGTTAGGGATAATCCCCTGGACAGACTACACGCAATACAAGTCCGTCACGAACGCATCTTGGTAATACGTACCTAGGTTGTTGGAATGAAGTGCTTCAGACAGTTTAAGACTTATCCGTCAAATCTGGTGACTGTTCTGACGTTGGTGGAAAGCTGTTTCTCTAGCGCGAGCTCACCATAATGGGTGCACTCAGGAAACGGGCATGGCATGGTTGAAGGTGAGTATTTGTCCCAGCGAGGAAACCCACACAGCTGTGCCAGGAAGCTATGCAACTGATGTCTAGATCTGATCGTGTTGTCCCTCACGTTTGTATTCAGCTTGAGATCCTCTTTGCCTTCTCATTCTCTGCCGATTACTCGGTCTAAGACCCTTACGTCTAAGTTGTGTTCTCTTCCGGGGCAGTCGGATAACGTTCTACTAGTGAGAAGTGTGAAAGGAATTAGACTGAGCTGAGCGCAAGAAGGCCCCGTCAGTGGTCTGCAAGGGATTGAGGATAAGTTGCTCCCACCGTCCATGTAGGTCCTTATGTGAAGTCGATTTCCGACAGGTTCTGAAGACGACGGAAATCAGCGCGTTTGAGGAGCTGCAAGTTGAGGTGAGTGAGGTACCTAGTACTAGATAGACAGGCACGACAGGGTCCTGTAAGAGAGGTATCCTGAGGTGCACAGGTAGGTAGGGATCCAGGATGCCGTGGCAATGGGGCAACGCCGGCCGCGACGCCCCTTATCAGTAATCGAATCGATTCCATAGGTTGGCTGAACGGATGATTTACAGTGGTATGGGGGGCAGGCGCAAGTAAGACGGCAACCTCAAGCCTCAAACCTTCCAGGTCTGACGCGTTTTAGCGGCCACAGGAGGCCCACTCGTTCGCTTTTGGGGGGTAGAGTGGTAGGTACACCGATGAACACTAACAACGTTCATGCTATCTCAATGACGGCGTCTTCTGCGACAACGATCTTTGTGTGTTTACGACTTTCGCAGAATCCACTCTAAGTACCTATTGCTCGTACTTCTCGTTCTCTCCTGCATATTGTTTTCCTTGACACTGGGGTCACGGCTTTACCTCCGTCTATCCCGACCTTTCTCCCATCACACCGACGACCTCCATCGCCACCTTCCACCTAAGCATCTTCTCCCGATTCTGACCTGTCGCCGCCGTCTTGGTTGCCTTTTGGAATTCGGCAACCTTGCAACCACCTTCTGTGCAACCCGATCCCGTGGTTTTTACCCACAAAAAGGCAGCTTCTCCCGAACATGATCGTGGTGTGCTCCTAGTCCGACAGAGATACGCCCCGCCATGGACTATTCACGGCTTAAAGCTGCTGCCCTGCAGGGCGGCGAAGACGAGGAGGTAGTCACCGTCGATACCAGAGCCTTGATCGACAAGGTTCTCGCCAGATACTCGGGCGAGTGGACGACTCTGCGAGAGCTCATTCAGAATGCCGCCGATGCGCAAGCAACAACAGTCAAAGTCAAATGGGAGACCTTGCCCTCGACCTCAGTTCCCTTACCGAACACAACGAATCGATCCGAAATCCTCAAACACGTCGTTGCGAACCACACACTGCGACGTCTTGTCGTAGCGAACGACGGCCTGCCGTTTACGAAGACTGATTGGGGTAGACTGAAGAGAATCGCAGAGGGAAACCCAGATGAAACAAAGATCGGTGCTTTCGGTGTCGGTTTCTACAGTGTCTTCGCCGACTGCGAAGAGCCATTTGTGAGCTCAGGAAACGAGGCCATGGCATTTTACTGGAAAGGGAATGCTCTATTCACCAAAAAGTCGAGCTTGCCAGAAGATCAAAGTAGCGGCGACACTACTTTTGTCCTCGATTATCGTAACTCCACCACCCCTTTGCCGAATCTCCTCTCCGTCAGCCAGTTCCTCGCTACCAGTTTGACATTTGTTGCTCTGCAGCATGTTGAATTCTGGATTGACGACTATAAGATTCTTTCACTCCACAAGAAGACCTCTCCAAGTCTTGAAGTGCCTATTCCGAGAGACCTTGAGACGCGTACGAAGGAAGGACTCATGAAGGTCAGCACGGTCGAACGTACCAGCACGCAAATTGACGCGGCTGTAATGAGTGCAGCTGGTTGGAAACCGAAAGCCACGGCTGCTACGAAGACGTCAGATTCATACGGCCTTTCCTCCGAAGTGCCGTCTCTTCGGAGTTTCTTCTCCAGGCTGACCTCTTCGACGACGCAAGCCACTGCCAGAGGCAAGCAGCAGAGAGAGGAGGCCGCAGCGCAAGAGGAGATCAGCGAAGACGTGACTAAGATTTCCACCTCAACCATTTTCCTCCGGGTGACAACTGCAGCAGTTAAGACTCATGTGACGACATCC
This sequence comes from Colletotrichum sansevieriae, assembly GCA_026260285.1. Taxonomy (NCBI): domain Eukaryota; kingdom Fungi; phylum Ascomycota; class Sordariomycetes; order Glomerellales; family Glomerellaceae; genus Colletotrichum; species Colletotrichum sansevieriae. Next base: position 35,645 of record JAOQIF010000034.1, read on the forward strand.
TTCGCCAGTGAGCTGGAGCGCGCAACAAAGAAACCACCACCAAAGACGACGAAGTTAGCAATTTTGACCTCTTCTTATGACGAGACGATGGCATCCGAGAGTTCTCGCACCGCCAATATATCAAAGTCCGTCGATGTGTTTGCATCTGTGTTGCCAAGCAAGAAACCAGGTGGCCGCATTTTTATCGGCTTTCCTACCACACAAACAACCGGCGCCGGCATGCACATCTCTGCACAGTCGGTCATTCCCACCGTTGAGCGTGAAGCGATCGATCTGAACGCGCGATGGGTAAGAACTTGGAATATTGAGATGCTCCGAGCCGCTGGCATTATCATAAGATTAGCCTTCATCAATGAAATGAACGATCTAGATTACAAGGTTAGGAACACGGTTGGAACCGAAAAGAAGCTGTCAGCAGAAGACCTCGTCAAGCTTATGCCTGAAGCACTACACATCCTCAAGACGTTCACATTCAGTGATTCGACGCCAAGCGGTCATGTGGCTCAGATTCTCGAGGAGTCATTCTGGACAGCTTACAAGAAGGCCTCCGTTGAGGTTTTTTCTTCTCGTGGTGTTTTGTCTTCTACGAAAGTACGCATTGGCTCCAACGAACTCGCTAAGTTCGTCGACACTATTCCAGTCATTCCCAAAGAGCTCATGGAAGCCTCGTTTGTGCGAAAGCTGATTGATTTTGGACTTATTAGTCCCATCACGGTGGACGACGTTCGAGCAGAATTAGAAGCGAAGGCAATGGACAAAGAGCAGCTGATCAACTTCATTAGTTGGGCTGGCAAAAAGGCGCTCAATGGGGAGCTGGATCCTCCCAGCAAAGCTAAGCTTCTCGATGTGGCGGTCGCAACGGTTAGCCAGGATGGTGACCAAGGCGGCATTATCGCTCTTGGTACGATCAGGAACTTCCAGATTGCAAACAAGATTCCCGCGAATCTTCCTATTCCTCCGACCACGATTCCTCTGGCTTACACCAACACATGTTCTGCTTTGGAACTTGAGGCGCTTGGGTGGGATCCTCTGGAAATCGTGCCCTGGTTACGATTCCTCATCGAAAGTAGCTCGAGTGGACCTGACGATCAGAACATTCAGGCGTCTGCCAAGTTTGCAGTACAGATTCTTACCGTGCTGTCCAAGAACTGGGACAATATCAGCCAGAGCTCAAAAGCAACCATCGTCAAACTCCTTCAGGCTCATACAGTCATGCCGACGAAGATGGGTATGAGAAAGCCAATTGACGCCTTCTTCCCTACTGTCAAACTCTTTGATGATTTGCCCATCATCCAAGGCTGCCAGAGTCTGAAGGACAAGTTCTTGTCGGCTATTGGAGTGCGCAAAACTCTCGACCTCGATACCATTTTCTCTAGGCTTCTGAGCCCATCAGCCGAAAGTGGCATACAGAAATGGAGTCACATGGAACTCATCAAGTATCTGGCAGCAGTGAGAGACGACATCCCAGCGGAGGATATGAGAAAGCTTAAAGAGACACGTTTTTGCCCGGCAGAAGCTGGTGCCAAAGGTATGGAGCCCACGAAAGGAAGCTCTCAGCTTTACAAGGTCTCGGAGTTGTTTGAGCCGAAAGACGCGCTGAGAGCACTGGAGTTGCCTATACTGCAGTGGCCTGGCCCTCCTGGCAGCTACAGATCCAACAGCCACGAGGGCAGATTTTTGACCATCTTGGGTCTGCGACCGTACCCATCAGTCCCTGAACTGGTTGACATGATGTGTTCTAAGGGCGCAGAACTCAGGGTTTCTGCCATGACGTACTTCATTGCAAACCATCATATCAACGGGTATGGTTCGTTCAACCTCGCGGATAGCCGCAGGGCGTTCCTCCCGCTTCAGAACGAAGATCGACTGGTGTCTCCATCTGCTTGTTTTACCAATGAGGGTGCCGCTGTTTTGGGCTTTGACATTCTCAAAAGGGATCTTCACGCACATGCCAACAAATTCGGTGTTGTCAGAGACCCATCGATTGTTGAATGTGTCAACCGACTGCTGGCCAAACCACCCCAGGATCATCGAATGGCTATCACTCTATTCGAGTACTTTGCTGTGCGCATCGGGGATCTTGGAGAGGGCAGCCTGGCCAAGTTGCGAGACGCCCCCATCGTGCCTGTGGTCCGGCAGGCTCGAGACGGCAAGGAGAAGTCTGGCTCTTACGTCACTCACCTCAGCCCGAAGCGATGTTACATAGGCAGTTCTGCCACATACGGCGACATCTTTGACTTCGTTCAATTCAGCCAAAACGCCGACATGTTTTTGTACAAGTGCGGTGCCAAGACAGAACCTTCGAAGCCGGAGATCGCACACCTCGCCTGCAGTGAACCAGCACGTCTCCTCAGTATATTGCAGACTCCGGATAAGTACCTGGCTCTGCTGAAAACTTTGGCAGAGAATTGGCCAACACTAAAGAGAGACAAGGAGTTAGTCAGAAAGATGAAATCCTCACCGTTCCTACTGGCAGCCAAGGAGATCCCGTCACCTACTCCGTCAAAGGATAGGCTTATTGACATAGACGACGATGACGCGGACGCGCCCATCAAGCAATACCAACTTGCTACGGCCAGTCGGATCGTCATTCTAGACGATTTTATCAGCTATCGTCTCTTCAAGGACTACTTGATCACCGCTCCCGAAGAGGACGTATTAGAAGAATTTTACCACCATCTGGGTGCTCAAAGCTTGGGTTCGCTGGTTGAAGAAGAAATCAGGATCGGTCCCCACGCAGACAAGCAAGACCGGGCAGCCAAGCTGAAAAAACACGTACTTGAGCGGTCCAAGATCTTCCTCCACGAATATGCTAACTACCGTCGGGATTACATCAGACGCGATGCCAAGTGGTTAGAGAAGAGCTTGGAAGTGCAACTTGTGCGGTCCGTCGCGCTTCGCCGTTCACTCAAAGGCCATAGCCAGTCTCATACCGAGAAGCGGTCTGCAGCCAGTGCTCAACAAGGCTCTAGCTGGGTCTTGTACGTTACGGCAGACGCGCAGCCCGACATGTATCAGATTGGCCAAGCTATTTGCCAGCTCCTTTTGAGCAAACCCAACCAACAAGCGTATTTGTTTTTCGAACCCTTCCTCACCCTCGACCTCCTCGGTTTGCGAGCTCGCGGATACAACGTCGATCGTATATTGCGAGCGAAGGCCGCGGAGGCAAGGATCGCTGAGGAAGAGCGCCGCAAGGCACTTGAGACAGAACAAAAACGCATCAAAGAAAAGGAGCAAGAGTGGGGTCAGCAAGCAAAGGCGGCTGAGGCAGCTCGACAGGTCGCGAATAGGACTCCCGAACCCGTCATGCCCGGAGCATTCACAAATGACAGCCCGGACGACTCTCACAAGTTGCCTCCCCCAGCACAACAGAACCGCAAGAGCAGGGGTCTTTTCTCGAACCTATCACGCCGTTTTGGTTTTGAAACCAACGATGATGACGAGGCTGAAGACCAGGTGCAAAAGTTTATTGAAAAGCCTCCGGAGAATCACCAGCATGGAGTCGCAGAGCCACCCAACGGCTTAGGCAACGCAGGCTCGAACAAGGGCAAAGACGATGGGCGTGTGACTAATCCGGCCACCGTTGGTCAGAACCTCCTCAATGCTATCAACTCTACGAGAGCACACGGTTCGAATAGCGTCTTCTCGCCGCCGAGCGTTAACGAGGTCAAGGAGCAGGCCACTTATTGTGACAGCACTCCGGCACAGAACATCGTTTTCGCAGCCGAAGCTTCAAACAGCATGAAGGTTTTCGTTTCCAACAATTTGTCAACTGATGCGGGTCGTTTTCTCCAAATTCATCACGCCACCATCAACTCGTTCGCTACCCTGCTTACCGAGGTGGGCGGCGTGTACTCGCTATCTCCTCGAGTAATCCACATATTTTACGATGAGTCGGGTTCTACCATCGCGTTCAATAGTAGCGGTAGCATTTTCTGCAACCTTCGCTTCTTCATGCAACTACATGCGGACAAGCTGAGCAGATCCCGAGGAGGCGAGGCCAAAGCGGAGGCGGCTGTGTGGTGGTGGGTTGTGTTGGCTCACGAATTGGCGCACAACTTAGTCCAACCTCACAACTCGGACCACAGCTACTACACGTATGTGAAATTATTCTTCCTGCTTCTATGACCGTGCTAACGTCGAATCAGGGAGTCTTTCATCCAACAGTACTTCGCCAAGATGGTAGTCAAGACGGCGCAATGGACTCAACAGGCCGCCGCAGCCCCTACTGCAGCTCCTGCTCTTCCACTTGCGCCCTCGCAAGCACCTCAGCCGCCTCCATCGTACCAAGAGAGCAATAGACAGGCGCCGGGGAATGCGAGGTACACTTTGTTTGATTAGAGGTCGTCTAGACGAGATAGCGATTGTCAATCGTCAGTCCGCCGACATCGGCAAATTGGCTGGTGAATTCAGGAGTCTTTTTTCGTGCTTACGGTAGTTGTTTCGTTGTTTCTAGCATCAGTGGAGTTTGGTGGCACAATAGGTCGTTGAATGTACATGCGTATAGGGTACTTTATCCACCGTGATTGGGCATACGTTTCGTTCCAAGTATCCTGCATACTGCCGCGCCATACTGGGCTGCCTGACAGGACCAAGTGGTAGCAGTCCCAAGCTTGCTCTTTAGTTCGACCTGATATACTTCTCTTCCGCTCACTTTCAGCCTCGCTGCTCAGCTCGAAGAATCCTTGGCACTCCCACGAAGCAGCGAGTGGTCATGCGACTCATTGACGTTGATGCACTTGAGTTAGAGGACTTTGTCGGTGAGAATGTTCCATGGGCACAGGAGGCTATCCCACGCGTGAGGCGAAGATAAAAGGATGAGGTCACATCCTGTGACCACGGCTATGTTAGGAGCGCCACCAGCAAGCCGGGTTCAAGTATCGCAGACGCCGTCCTCATAGGTATTGATACTAATCAATGGCGACAACAGAAACGGGAATAGAAACGAAGCACAGTAGAGTAGTCTGAGAACTCCGGGCTTGATTTCGCGCGAAGAACTTGCTTATAAAAAAAGGCGTACCTGCCTCGCCTAATGTTATCAATACTATTGTTCCACAAACCAACGCCTGACCAGCCGTCAATCCATCAATCCAATGACCTCCCTACCCAATGGCATACCCAATTATTCGTATAGCATCATGACCTTCCAGGTCCATCGCCCTTTTTCGCCACCACCTTGCGCGGAAGTACTACCACCTTACGACTAAGCAATTCTCGCAACTCAGGCGTGATTACTTTCTGAACCTGTGGCTCCTCGGGTTTCTTGCCCCTGTCTTTGACCGCATCTATGATTGTAGATGCCTGGCCGGCGCTGTTTTGGGCTTGCTTAGGTGTCTGATCGTCCATTTTTGAAGGGGACTTGGGTGGATCGCGGTTCTTGGGAGGCGGGAAATTGCCCTTCTTGTCGACCGCCTCAACAAGACGCTGGAAGCGGCGGAAGAGAGCCTCAGCGCGGATGAGAGTCGATTCGAGGTCCATGGTGTTGGAGAGCTCATTTACTGTATCCTCGTTAGCCTTCGGAATCCAGAAATGAGAACCAGGAGAGACGGGGAGGGGCCTACCATATTTTAATAACTCATCGAAATGCTGCAAATGAGTCATGATAACATCTCGATGCTTCTCAAGAATAGCCAGCGCCACAAACAAGTGGAAACTACTGCTCAGATAATCCGTCCACAAAATCTCCCATAGTCTCAACACATCCAGCCAGTTAAACTCGCGTTTATACCAAACGAGCAACATGCGGAAGAAGAAGAAAAAGTTGGTGCTGTCGGCCGACTTCAGGTGCTCGTACAGCTTCGGATCCATGAACTGGACGAGGTGGTCGAGGGTGAGCAGCTGAGCGCGCATGCCGGACTGGTCGCGCAGGAAATTGCGCTCCATGCGGTCCATGAAGTGCTGGAAGCCCCAAAAGGCGATGGCGTCGTCCTGCATCACAGCGTAGATGGGGGCGAGGAGGTCGGACATACCCTGCACGTATCCGAGGTCCTTGTTGTACTCGTTGTAGGTGAGGAGCATATCCTTCATCTGCTCGAGGTGGACGTTGGTGCCGACTTCGGAAAAGGGGGAGTCGGGGTCTGGGTGAGGGATGTCTTCTCCGGCGAAGATGGGGACATTGCGATCTGTTCTGTGGACATCCTTTTCTGATACTACGTTAGTGAGCGTCTATGGGAAGCTTTTGGGAGCGGCTTACCGATGCGACTACGCTGTTCGCGCCACCACTCTCCATCTTCGCCCTCACCTCCCATATCGACAAGCCTCTCCCACCATGCGCCTTTGAGCTTCACATACTCATCCCTCAAGGACGCTAACTGGATCTTCCGCTCTTCTGAGGCGCTATACCAGTCGTATACTCCCAAAATGAAAAGCCAGGCTTCTTTCCGGACACCATCGTCAGGATCAAGTCCGCCATGGAAGACTCTTTCCTTAACCTCGTCCACTGTAACCGAAAGTCTGCCAGTTCGCTGGTCAAAGAAGGTACTCCACTCTTTCATAGTGACCGGCTTCCTCCTGTCCTCTAGAGACAAGCTACTACCGTCCAGAAGCTCAAACTCTCCCACGTCCGTGTCTTCAAGCTCGAGGACTTCCCTAGCAGTCCATATCCTCTGGCTGCGATCTCGCTCGCTCTGCTCCGCGATTCCCATGGCCCAGCGGGCGAGGTAAATCCTTGCGCTATCAAATTCGTCCTGCAGCGTCTGTACCTCTGGGTTTCGCAGTAGCCTCTTTACTTGTGGGGGCAAATTCTGGTTCTGCATTACATCCTGAGCAGCTCTCCGTGTGAAAGTCGTGACCTTGCTGAACTTCTCCATTATGTTCCATCCAGTCTCTTTGACAAATTTGACAAAGGGGTCCATCTGCGCGTCAGCGCTAGCGCCTCCTGCGCCTGAGCCTGACGCCTCATTATGCTGACTAGCCTGAGCCGTACTGGTGGTAACCTTCCCGCCAAAGGCTTCGCTATCTTCCTTCGATGGGTTTACCAGATAAATATTCGGTTCGGCGCCAGACCGTTCGATGGGTACATATCGCCTCAGCCAGCGCAGGACCTCATCGCCTCCCCAGAACATCTGTCCATTCTCGCCGAACGGGTCGAAACTATCTCTGGTCCGCCTCTTCCTCTTGAGAATCGTGCTTTGGCATTCGTTATCGTGGAAGAAGAGGGCAGGAAAGCTGTCGCCGGCGCGCGAATTAATAATAAGCGATCCGAACCACCATCCTAGGCTCGGCGGCCGCACGAGCAGCGAGAAGATCGCGCCGACGGGTATCGCGAACGCATAAGTGCCGATAGACCCTGTGTGCGATGTGACCGTCGGCGGTAGAGGAACAAGATACGACTGTTTCGGCGGTGACTCGCCCTCGCTGAGGTCTACCTTGACATATATACTCTCGACTTCGCCGAGAGAGGTTTCCGGAAGCCATGCCAGCAGCAAGTCGTCGGCGGATGGATTCTTGGAGTCGCGCGAGGAAGAGGAGGTCGGTAGTTCCTTTCGGGAACCCTTTTGCTGAAGCAGCGCAATGTACCCGGGGATATTGTCTTTTGATGAGGGCGTGGGGTGGACGTAGACCTATATCGTGAAGCTCCGTTAGTCCTGGGCCGTAGTGGGGTGGCGAAAGGCTCGCGGGGGGACTCACCTTGCTCTTCGAGAAAAGCAGCTTCACGCCGCGACCAGTTTCGGTGTGGGTTATGGTGTTGTACTCTCCTTCCTCGTCGTCGCTGAGGGCGTAGAAGCTCCCGGACGGGGAGCGAGGGCGCCCCTGCTCGGGGGCTTTCGACGATGGCGGGGGATCCGAGTCTGAAGTCATCGTGCAGCGTCACCTTCGATGACGTAAGACGAATATCAGACTCCCAGGCACCTGGGAAGTCTAATTTGTGTGAGACTATCCAAAAGATGAATAGATAAGGGCAAGACCTTCGGATTCGTAGCTTGTTATGGCTGAGACTAATATTGCCTGGTGGAAAGGAAAAGGTCTTCGGAAGGAGGCAGCGGCCTGTGAGCGTAAATGTGGCTAGTGATATGGGATGTCGGGGTGAGCCCAAACAGCAAAGGTGCACAGTCGTCAATGGACGCGTGTGGCCACACACAACCCGCTAGCAAGCTTCCACCCATGTCTCAGAGGGGGTTGTTCCCACTGTATCTGTACCGCCACTTTGGCAGAGTCTTAGCGTCCGTTAGCGGTAGAGCTACCTGTAGCTTAGAGGTGCACCATGTCATCTGCAGCATGCATGCGTCGTCATTCGCGCCTCCGGCTAGCCTACTGCTATTGACGCATTGCACCCGCAAGCAAATCGTTGCGCCGTCATCCACGTCCTGCAAAGTTGCTAGATAGAACAGAAAATGCTTCTAGGGTATGTTGCGATGTTGTCGAAGGATTCATTCGAGTGGCCTAGCAACGAGGCAAACAGGAGTTCGAGAAGGCATTACGTTGCCGCGCTTCATCAGCAGCATACCGGTTGCCAGACAATTTCTCCACACTTGAATATTTCTCTTTCCAGAAGCGTGAGTATTAGTGGTTGTATTGTGTGCCATAGCTCTGCTTTTGCACAAGTTGAACGGCATGTCTCCTAGCAACATACGTATGCCGTCCTTGCAGACGCTGTTGAGAGTTGATGCACGATCCGTAGCATCTTCTCCTCGTCTTCGCCGTTGCCGCCTGTACAAAACTCCGCCGGGTACTCCTGCCAGATACGTCCGCACTGCAACAGCAGGTTCCCAGCGAGCCCGCCAACGTAACCGACGTGCTCTCATCCTACCCTGCGAATCACATCCATAAGCCCCGTGCGCTCTCTCTCCCTATCTCATACGAGGACCACTTGGAAGTCCCGTTCGCCTAGGTCCGCTGGGAAGTCCCGTTGGCCGTCCACCACCTCCGCCACCACCATAAGAACTGCCGCCGCCGCCGCCTGCACCTCCTCCATCGTACATACCTCCCGGAGCAAATCTGTCTTCGTAGTCGCCTGAGCCCCCTCTGCTTGGTGGCTGGAAGGGTCCTTGACCTCCTCCCGACGCCGGGCTCGTCGTTCTCGCACCTCCCCAGAGTCGCTGCTTAAGCCGATCCTGTGCCGAACCGCCTGCCGAACTGCCAGGCGGTGTGCTCGCCACCTCTCCTCGTCCGTACGCCGCGCTCGACTGGTAGCTGCCTGCCCGCTGGCTGGGTAGAGGCCGGGCCTGCACATCGTCTCGTCCGTTATCGCCAGCCCTCGCAAACGGGCTCAGCCGGGCGGGCTGCTCGGCGCCTCGCACCGGAGGCGGCGCACCGCGGCCTTGTCGGAGGCTCATGGTGTCCTGCCGCGGTTGCGCAGTGTTATTGTCCCATAGAGAGCTCAATCCCGTGGCGGGACCGGGCTGCTGTTGCGGCTGGAGTCCGCCGTACCGAGAGCCGACTTGGGAGGCCGGTTGGGCGTAGACGGGAGCTGCTGGTGGAGGCGCCTTCGGGTCGGGAGGAAGCCAGCCGGGGAACGGACGGCCCTTCTCAGTGTAGTAGGCCCTCAGCACTCTGCAGACGTGGGTGTCGTCTTCGGTGTCGCCGTCATTTTCACTCTGCAGCAGTCGACTCTGCAAGCTCGAGATTTGGGAGGTAGTGTTGGTGAGGATCCTCGAGTACCACGAGGACATCGTGCCTGTACCTTGTGCCTGCGAGGATCCTGCAGGGCAAAAATCGGGGATGCGGTGCTGCTTTCGTCGTGACGGATTGGGGTAGAACACCAAACTATTCCGACGTCTGGATTGCCGCGCTTCGGGTTTCGTTGGGCATAGAACAGAGAACCGCTCGCTAGTTTGTGTTATCGAGAATCGCAGGTAAAAAGTAGAAAACTCGGAAGAGCGAAGGATTATTTCGCGAGGGCGAGGTAACTGCGGAAAGTTGCTTGAAGTGGTCTGTTTCAAATAAGTCGGCCTTGAGTGAGAGGGAACGAAGGTCGACCTGGGTTGTGGCCCGGCGGAGTGATGCATGCCAGCGGTGGGGCCTGCCCGCATTGTTCTAAAGGAGCTTGCACTAATTGAGGCGCTTGGTTCCTCACCGACGGACCCCGGCGCTAAAGGTAGTCTAGCTCGGTGTGCGCTTGGATCAACGACTGGGAGACGCAAATCTTATCAAAGACTTTTCGAGAAGGCTGTCAAGTATGGGGTGTGAGGAATAACGAATTTAACTTTAGTATATTCGAATTGCTCGCGTACTTCAAAGCATGTTTTTCTTCAATAAGAGTATCCAAGACCGTTCTAGATGTGCATGCAGCGATGCTCCCGGACGAGATTTGGAAGAAGTAACAATAAATCAGCAAGTAGATATTGGTTTGACAGTGTATCACAATGCGATGCTATGCACAAAGCTTTCCGGATCAACTTTTCCTTTCTTGGTCAGCCATTAAGGTATTCGCGCCAGACGCCGTAGGAAATCATCCAAGCCTCTTCTACCACGTCAACTCCTCGGCGATCTTGGGTCTCTCTTCCTGCTTCTGCTTGAGCCTCTTCTGGTTCATCCTGATCGCGCGGCCGCGCTTCCGCTTATCGCCCGTCTTGCGGTCTATCTCCTCATCGCTGTCTTCCGAGTCTTCGCTCTCCTCCTCGTCCTCTTCCTCATCCTCGTCGCTCTCGAGCCAGTCCTCGATGTCCTCGAGCTCTTCCTCACTCTCTCCAATATCAGAGACGTACTCGACCTCCTTCTCGAGATCGTCCTCAGACTCGTCTTCTTCCTCCGCTTCCTGATCCGACTCGATACCCTCGTCCATGTCCTCGTCGCGCTTGCCCTGGCCCTCCTTTTCCATGGCGTTAAGAACCTTCTTCCAAATCGACTCGCTAACGTTGAGGGGCTGGTCGCCGTAAGCGCCGGACCGTAATCTCTCCACGAGCTCGCGCTCGATCGTCCGCTCCAGCTTCGCCGCCGCCTCAGCCTTACGCTCTCTCGCCTCCTCGCGGCGCCTGATCTTGGGCGCTAGCTTCGGCACGAGCTTCTCGCCCATGCGCTCCTCCTCCGCCGCTATCCTCCGCATGCGGATGTTAACTTGCGTCAGACGCGTGAGGCGCTGCTTGCATTTGTGGACGAGGAATTTGGGCCAGTAGATGAGCTTCTCGTCGATCTTCTCGAGGGCTTGCTGGTAGTTGTTGGGCAGCTTGATGCGTTCCCATAACTTCGACGGCATGTGCGCGCGTTCGATCGTCTTCATGTACAGGTACAGCGTGTCCTTGTTGGGAGCACGACGGATCGTGGCATAGCGGGAGTTGGCCAATGGGCATGACTGTCGGTTGCAGAAGCCGGTGACGTTGTACTCATTTCTGCAGAACGTCTGCTTCTTATCCGTGGAGAGCTTAAAGCTGCAGAACTGCTGGTTGATGATTTGCCTAATACAATGTTAGCATCGGGGTAGCATTTAGATTTCAGCGTACTTTCGCACCAGATAATCTCATCGGACGCCATCTTGACGATTTTGTGGACAAACAAACAAGGCTTGTATCGGTGGAAGCCTTGCTGTTGGTCGAGGTACTGGAAGCTCGCAAAAAAAACCAGAGGCGGCGGGGCGCTGGTTTTTCTCTAAAGGCAATCCTCAAAAAATTTCAGAACCGAGCAGGAGCAGGGATTCTTATCGCGATAAGACCGGAGACAAGCCGGGCCGGTCGACCAATGGGCGTCCGTGCGTTACAGATAACTTCACATCTCACTCCAGTCCATTCTCACCGGCTTCTCACTTTGATAAGTTATATCTCTGTTTTTTTTTTTTTTTTCCGAGACTCGATTAGGGGGGGCTTGCAGCGTTCTCTTTCTTGAATCAGTTTCGTTTTTTGGTGTGCTTGCCTAAATTCATGCCTGCTCTCGTCCGATCACTGAGGAGCCTCGGCCGAAACCTCCCTGTAGCTGCAAGATGTGTTAGTGGTCGAGGCTGTTGTCCTGGAACGGGGCCGTCCGCGTGGGGTTATTCTCGGCTGACTCGACGGCTTGCTTCCACCGGGTCCCGAACTCAGTCGCGCATCACCACTTCCACACCTGACCTAGGGTTTCCCGAAGACACAATCTATGCTTTATCGACTGCTCAAGGTCGGGCTGGTATTGCAATAGTACGGGTATCTGGCCCGGGATGCACGGAGGCAAATTACCCCTGAACTTCAAGATGACTGATCTGCTAACCATTGCAACAGGTCTATCAAGGGTTATGTCCCAAGAAGACCCTTCCCAAACCTCGATATGCCGCAGTCAGAACCCTGACAGAAAGCCAGGCTGGTGAAGAAGTTGAACTTTTAGATTCAAATGTTCTGGTTCTGTATTTCCCCGGACCCAATACCGTCACCGGAGAAGATGTTTTGGAGCTGCACATCCACGGCGGTCCGGCTACAGTCAAAGCTGTTCTCGCAGCGATTCCAAAATGTCAATCAGGAGGCAAGATTCGCTACGCCGAGCCGGGCGAGTTCACCAAGCGCGCCTTCTTGAACGACAGGCTCGACCTCGGTCAAGTCGAGTCGCTGGGCGATACTTTGTCCGCCGACACGGAGCAGCAGCGAAGAGCAGCGGTGCGCGGCAACTCGGGCATTCTGGGACGTACGTACGAGGGGTGGCGCGAGCAGCTCCTTCTCGCACGCGGCGAGATCGAGGCGCTCATCGACTTTTCGGAGGATCAGCACTTTGACGAGTCGCCCGCCGATCTGATGAACAACGTGTGCGCGTTGGTGACTGGTATGCGGGCCAGCGTGCTTCGGCATGAAGCGGCCAGCCAGCGGAGCGAGTTGCTGCGGAACGGCATCCGGATTGCTCTGATAGGACCGCCGAATGTTGGGAAGAGTTCTCTGATGAATTTGATTGTGGGACGCGAGGCTTCAATCGTGTCCGTGGAAGCGGGTACGACGCGCGATATCGTTGAAGTGAGTCTCGATATCCGTGGGTACCTTTGTTCGTTCGCGGACACGGCTGGCATCCGGACGAGGTCTTCTGTCCAGCCGGGAGATGATCCTTTCGTGCCAGCATTGGGCAAGATCGAGGAGGATGGGATTCGCCGCGCGAAACAGAAGGCTGCGGAGTCGGACCTCCTTATCGTTATGGCGTCGGTCGAAGCTAATCGTGATGGCGGCTTCCGGATACACTACGATTCGGAGACTTTGAAGCTTGCCTCCGAGGCCCAGGCGTGTCTCGTCCTGGTGAATAAACGAGATGCGGTAGACGATTCCACCTTGTCTAAACTTCTCAATCAGTTCCGGAGTGAAATCAACGCCCAGGTGCCGGACATGAGCCAGACAGAGCTTTCCACAATATCCTGCCGCGAAGCTCAGGCGAAAGCCAACCACCTGAAGGATCCGGGCGCCATCGACGGCCTCACCGACCAGCTCGTCCAGTCTTTTGCTGGCATGACGTTCCTGCCGTCTGATCAGCAGGACCTGCTAGGCGTCACGGCTAGGCAGGCGCAGCTTCTGGAGCAGTGCCGTGGGTACTTGGATGAGTTTATGGCAGTAGCGTATCCGGAGGAGGGCGAAGAGGCGGATATCGTTTTGGCTGCTGAGTATCTCCGGTACGCGGCCGACTGCCTCGCTAAGATTACGGGTCGTGTTGAGGCGGGAGACGTCGAAGAGGTGCTCGGCGTGATTTTTGAAAAGTGAGTCAAATCTCGACTTCAGAAAACATTGTTTCAGTATTCAATGCGATGGTCACTGACAAAAAAGCTTGCAGGTTCTGTGTGGGAAAATAGTACTTAAGACACTATCAGTGCCGGACAGTGAAGTCCTCGTATATCTAAGTCTAACCGGAGAGACGAGAGTTCCTTCAATACTGAGGCAAATAAGACCAAACCCTGATTCTACTCGAGAAAAATGACATGCAGCGCAACGCTATGCTGTGCTATGCCGTGTCCGGAATTTCCAAAAGAGCGATCCCATGGTGAACGGCAACAAGCGACAAGAAGTCCCACTCAATGCTGTAGCGATAAAGAAGAGAAGAGGAGATGCAAGATGTTGAAGTCTCCCGAAACTGCCCAAGGGGAAAGAGAGATGGAAGTCGCCCGCCAGTACAGTTGATCCTGGCTATTCCTCACATTTGTGTGCCTCGGAGGGCAATGAGGAGGAGGTGGTGACATGAAAACTCCGGTCTAATGCTGATGATGTTGTCGACGAGGAACAGCGCCATGCTCGACGCCACCCTACAGAGAAGCCCTAGCTCGTAGCTTCTGGGCCCGAGATAGGGCAGGCAGCCTCAGAAGTTGAAGAGGGTTACGGTTTGCGGGAGGGTGAGACGCCTATTTGTCCTCCTCGTCGTCGCCGTCCTTGTTGTATCCGGAACGACCCTTGTTCTTGTCGTCGTTGTCGTCGTCGTTTCCGTCCTTGTTGTATCCGGAGCGGCCCTTGTTGTTCTCCTCGTCGTCGCCCTCCTTGTTGTAGCCAGAGCGTCCGTAGACGGCGGTGGTAGGGGTGAAGATGAGGGTGAAGGCGGCCATTGTGAAGGGTTTGAGGTGTTTGTGTGTTTTGGTAGATAGATGATGTATGTATGCAAGTGGTTGAGAGTATGGACTGCGAAGAAGGAAGATGAAGAGTCTTATGGATTGCTTTGGAAGGGAGCTTGTTGTGTGAGGGTGATGATTGTGATGATGATGATGATAATAATAATTTTGTTTCCTGAGGGGAAAGAGCATGTGTTTATATAGATCTCTCAAGGCAACTAAATTACACTGGGCACCCTGGATGAGGCTCATCGAGTAGGCACGTAGAATGGGCCGGCTCTACCTTGAAAGATTACACCGGTACCTGGAAACTGACCTCGCATCTGAGCCTCTGTACTGAGGCGCGGCCGACCGGTAAAGCATACCGAGCCGCATCTGAGGGGCGACATGGCAAAGGGATGGCTTGTCAAACGGACTTGTGTGGTTACCTTACGGAGAGATTAGAGTGACGACATGTAAAAGAGGCAGACATGACTCGCAAATGCTGCTAGCTTCAAGGCATGGCCCCCACGAACGGCCAGGCAGCATTCCTTCCAAAATTGGAGTGTGGAGGAGGGGTCGATGGTAAGGTATGAGCGAAACAACAGGGGCAGGGTGAGTGGGGGGAGGCCGTTGAACAAGCTTTAGCCCTGTGGTCCACGTAGTCCGACTGGTCGGGG
Organism: Colletotrichum sansevieriae; assembly: GCA_026260285.1. Lineage (NCBI taxonomy): Eukaryota > Fungi > Ascomycota > Sordariomycetes > Glomerellales > Glomerellaceae > Colletotrichum > Colletotrichum sansevieriae. The sequence goes on from JAOQIF010000034.1 coordinate 50,708, forward strand.
TCGGGCGTGGTGACACGGTCCGCCGGCGTTCTTGAGACTTCTTGCGCAGTCGCGATGTCAGAAGCGCAGTGGTAGTACGAACGCATGGCGGGTGTGGGTTATGTCGAAGATGTGTCGTTGTCAGAAGCGCAGATGCAGAGTCCCTCGAATTCCGGGCGTGATGGATGTGTGGGTTTCGCAGGACTCGCCCATTGTGGTGTCCCGTCATGGTGGTGGATATGCTTGCCCCATGCCGCCCGTCCACATGTGTGAGCGAGAGCACGTGGGTAGGGGGTCGGTGTTGTCTTGGGATGGGACGAGATGCGAAGCATGCGCCGGGGTGCCGCGGGCCTGGTTGCTGAGCCCAAGTCCTGGGACGGAGGACTTCTCGGCAGACGCAGGACTCGAGAGAGGGAGGCCATGCAGCGAGCACCGTATTAGGCTGTCTCGCGTATGGCTCATTTCCCATTTTGGACTTTAGAAGTCGAGGGTGGGCTTGGCTTGTACGCTCCAGGCACTCGGTTATCAACGATGGGGGGCAGGGGTACGAGCCAGGCAGGGAAAACCAGGAACGCTTACCAAGACGGCGGGTTGCACGGATTGGAGCGCAAAGCTTCGGCAGCATTGGTGGAAGCGCTAGAAGAGACAGGAAAAGAACGAAGGGCAACGTGAATAGACGAATGAGAGTTTGAGAGGCAGGGGAGTCATTGACCGCGTAGGGCTGAGTCTTTCTTGGGGAACCAGGGCACTCTTGAGTGCAGCGCGGTGGTACAAGGTAAGCACTAGCCCGGACTGCCTCTCAAGATTCGGGCTACACCTTTCCTGACTCAGTAATACGTATCAATTCGGGCCGCTAACGTAAGGTGGCTAGCTACCAGGGTAGGTGAATACGCATCAGAAGATACCTTGTTAACCCAGCAGCTTAGCGCAGAAAGCAGAACGGTGAAGCATGCCAGGTTGTGTTGCAGCTACAGGCAGCAGTCAAGAGTGTCTCTGTCAGCATCGCGAAGGCTATGCAGAGGCTCCTCTTTGCGACCACGGGTCTTCGTGTAGGGTGGGGACGGTGAGCAACAGTGGATAGCACTGGCGATGTCGACTCGACGACAGGCCGATGCGACGGGGGAGAATCTGTAATCCCCCGCCACCCGCCCGATGATAATTTGTCGACAGTCGCAGAAGCCACGTCTGTCTTCGGAGTTCCCTCCCCTCTGCCTTGCGGCTTTTCGACTCTCATCAAAAAGCTTCGGCCGCTTTTTCGCCCTCTTCTTGTCTTTGCCGATAAGCGGGGATCGCTTCGCCGTCATGCTCCGCATGATTTGTAATAATCCGGCGTACCTTTTTGACGATCGCCGCTGCAGGTGAGCAAGGCGAGTAAGAGTCATCGCGCTGTAGATAGATAGATACACACACCATAATCTAGCCTGGCGCGTTGGACAAACTCAAAATGTGATTTCTCGAAGCGATGCTTAGAACCCGCAAAAAAGCCGATGTGATGTCGGAGACTCCGCGGTGGTTGGGGCCGCGTGGAGCATCGGCAGGACGGGGTGGCCACGCGGCGCTTAACTGTCGCTAGACGATGACCTAAGATTCTTTGGCCTCACTCAGAAAGGCATCCGTTTTAACTGCGGTCATCATGTTTCAAGCTGCAGAAGATTGCCTTCTTCAAACCGAACACCTGTAGCATCGTTCGGGCAAGACCAAAGTCTGAAGTCATCGCTTCTCTGGATCCATATGGGGCGCCCCAAATGCGGTCAGGCTTCTGCAGCAGAAGCATGCCGGGCACTCGATGTCCAAATTTATCATTGCGATGCTCCTTCGGCCGAGAATGAATGACGGATGCACGACATGACTCAGCGGACGCAGAACAATTGTTCCTCAAGCCCCTCTTGTCGCGACAGGCTTTCCGCAGGGCTTACAGGCGATTCCATTCATGTGGGAGGGCAGTTTGATACGAAGGGTGCCTTTTGAGTGATGCAGATGGGGGCAGCTCCAAGTTTGGCGATGTGAAGTCGATATGGTGGGGCACCTGGAAGCGGGAGGGGCTTGGACCGCTGAGGGTCGCGTGCGAGACACCCGACCCGACCTTTGTCAAACATGTCTGTGCAAAAACTCCATCATATCAACTTGGCAAGTTTCCAAAAGGTTATATTTCATAAAGCACTAATATATTGACCATCGTCAATGGCACGAATTTAATAAAAACCTCAGTAACGTCGAACATGTAAAGTTAGCCAGACGACACTGCGATTTACTTGATCCAGATGGCTTGGCTTCTTCTGCAGTTATCCAAGCTTAGAAACTACCTTGGTACTTGTTTTTGCTTAGCATTGTCCACAAGCTTACAGTAGCATTTTAGTTGTCAGTTTTTGGTGACTAAAATGCTCGGCCTCGCGGGTGTCTTTCCACTGTTAGACAGAGAAGGGTTGAGCAAAAGCCGACGGGATATTCACGGATCTCCGTACTTCACCTAGTAGCAAAATACGCCACAACTGAGTCCTTACAAGTCCTACTCAGGGAAAAGAGAGACACGCCCTACAACGTGATACCAAAGAACCCCAATCAGGCTTGGGCAGAGCGTGATCTGGTTTATCGTCACCCCAACCAAGCTGGACCTCCTTCGTTGACCGAATTCCTTTACCTTGGCTACTCATGCAATGTTCAAACCAACCAAGATTCATCGCTAGCCTTTTGTGGCTATACACTACCCCCGCCCTCAGTCCGAATGTCACTTCATCAGCCGCGGTGTATACTTCGGCCCCGAAAAAAGACGGCATACGCCCCCAGAAGTCGAACAAGTTACCCGTGAAAGTGCCGTATGCGGATTCGCCCAGCCGAAGTCGTGTTCAGAGACATTGTAACGACACATTCCATGTATTCAGCGACACATACCTTCGTGGAAGAACGACCAGATCGAACAAGCGGAGGGGGTTTAACATGCGTCCACGTACATTAATGTTGCCCGATCTTGTTGAGCCGCCCAGCCCTACGATCTGCATATGAACCACCTCGGTGCTGACACCGAAACCGACGGCCTCAACTCCACATGCACAGCCCGCGTGCGCTGCAACCTGACTCCTTCGCGCAACTGATTCATCCCTTGTAACTGCCTCATCTCAGACTGAACGGTTCCTATGCCGTTTGTGTAACGAGGTTGTAGATAGGGCTGGCGCCGTCGAGCATGCAGTCATGGTAAGTCGGCCGCCAATGCGGATGATCCACACGGCTCATCTGACTCTTCAGGATATCAGAGACGACGTAACGTAACGCTGGCTACTATTGCCATGCAGAAAAGCCACTCCTTAGTTTGTACCTCCCCTCTGCCCGAATCTGTTCCGTGAAACCAGAAGCACAAGATCTCTCAGCTTGTTCGCAACGAGGCAGATTTCCACTCGTGGGTCGTCTTCGGCCCAGGTTGCCGGATCCTACGGGTCCCCGCGGGCTCTCCCGCATCAGAGACATTTCAGCCCTACGCGGACTCGACTCCGACCTTGATATCAGGTTTTACGCTCTGCTGTGAAGGATTTAGGGATTTTGATTGGTGGATTTTGAGTGGATGAAGGAGCCCGGAAAGCAGGAGAATTGAGCGCAAGGAACGTCATTATCACATTGTGATTCGGGAGGATGAAGGTCGCTTCGAGAAGACTAGAGTAAAGCACACGCTGCTGTCATACCCAACCTGGAAGGTAGGTAAGGTAGCTACCCACGTGAGATTTCGCGCCGAGTGTCATTTTGAGGTAAGGTATGCACGTAGATATCTTTAATCCTTGAAGCCTGGGTGGCTCACGTACTTCATGCTGCTTGCTTACACGGGCAAATACTAAACACGTTCCCAGGGCACCTGGTGAGCAGGCGCTTAGATACGACGCAAGCAGGGCGATCGCTTACACCCTGTGCCCGCCTAGCCACTCTAAGCCTTCTCTGGATGGACTTTCCTGGAAGGGAATGCCGGGCCTTGCGAAAGCGCCAAGCTCTCCTGCAAGCTGTCAAGCAGGCGAGGGTATTACTGAGCGTGCATCAAACTGTTCGAAGGAGATTCAATGTACGTCAACAATCCATATTTGAGTGACGCGGCTTTCGCATCAGCTAGCACGTTCAAAGTCACCCGATGTCGGTGTAGGAATCCCCGATCATATTTGACGAAATTTCATCACTAAGTTGAAGAGCCTCTCTCTCTCTCTCTCTCTCTCTCTCTCTCTCTCTCTCCCCCCCCCCCCTTTTTCTTTTCCCATTGGTTTCGGCGGGGCCGATGAGACACTGCCAAGGTTACACCTCTCTCTATGATCTAAGATTTGCGATGGTTGTGGACGCGCCAGATTCCGCGGCTTTCGCCCGGACGACGTAAATCGTCCTCAGTCATAACCAGGTTTTAGTCGTGTTGAGTACGCATCTCTGCTTCCATGATGTGTACTCGTGACGCTTGCTGTGCTCCTACTGCTGTTGGCATGTCGGCGTCACAATGATGAGAACCATGCACACTACGATGAGGAAAACGATCGTAAAAATGACGGGGAGAGGTACTTTACCGGAGGACTGTGAAGTCGTTGCCTTTACGCAGACTGCAATGTATATACCAGCATCATACGCCCGTCACATCGCAAAGAAGCGATTATCTGCGTTGAGACTAACGGGCCTAATCCATGTCTCATACGAAGGCCTTCTTCCCCTTCACGCATTTCTGCCACCTAATCTATCGCTCATGCGTCGTACATGCGTTTCATGCAAATGTTCAGGGAAAACTTTTATACTTAAAAAGGGCCGCTGTTTACAGCTCGTCCCTTACGTGACCGCCGCCGCTTGCCATGCTGGGTTCATCCATGGCCATGAGCTTCACGACCAAGCTTGTCCAGCCAGTGAAGTGCTGCGTGCGCTGACCTTCTCCCGTCTCAGGGTTGTACTGCTCCCACGCAAAGCCGGTTTCCTCCCAGCTCTTATACACGGTGTCGACCAGGTTCTTACGGAGGCGGGTGAAGAGGTCTGAGGCCTTGGCTTTGTACGGGCCGTCCTGAGCAGCAATGTTCTGCGACTTGTTAGTGGATTACGTATTCTACGACAAGTACGTCGACTCACTCTAAGCTGGTGAACGGCCATGTAATTGATGGGCATCCAGACCGGGCTTCTCCAGTAGTTCTCGGCTGTTCCGTAGAACTCATCCTGCTTGCTGAGACTCCTGATACCGTGCGGGCTGAACAGCTCTTCCTCGTCGCCCAGGAGGCCCAGCAGCTTTCCCAGCTTGGGGTCATCGGCCTCAAGAAGGCCAACGAGGAATGGGAATAGGGAAATATAGCCCTTGTGGCAGACAAGCTTATGCTCCTCGAACGCATCGATCGTGGCATCGCAGTAGCAGCCGTCCTTCTCGGACCAGTGTAGGTCGTTGAGATTGTGGCGGATGGCGTTGAGGGTCGTCTTGAACTCATCCACCTCCTCACGCATTCCAAGCGCGTCGGCAATGTTCATGAGGGATTTGGTCATCAGACCAACCCAAGACATTAGGTCGACGTGGAGTTCGCCGGGGTGAGGAGGCTGAGGACGCGGGTAGTCGTCAATGCCGCTAGTCAGAATGTGATTCTCAGTACGTCCTCTCCAGCGATAGCCCTCCTTTTTGGAGAAAGCATCGCGGTCATAGGACTTGATGTCGCCGCGCTGCGTCTTGCGGAACCAGTCGTACTGGCGACGAAGCAGTGGGTACAGCTTGCGCAGGTACTCCTCGCCGAGCTCAACGTTGTCCAGGTGAGCAGTCTGAAGGGCGGAGGAGGCTCCAAGGTGCTCCTTCTCGGAGGGCTGGCTGCCGTTGGTCTTTCGGAGGCGCTCCATGAATCCCTCGATGATGAGGAAGAGGGTAGGAGGATTGGCGTAGTGCGGGTATTGGACTTGAAACTCCTCGGGCACCTTGCTTCGTGCCTCGTTGCCAAGAATCTGCTCACGTGCGATCCATCCATCCTCATCGATGAGGTTGAACCAACTCTTGACCACCTCCAGAGTCAGATCAATGTCCCACTCGGCGATGGGGATCAGATGGAAGCCCTCATCCCAAAGGAATCCTCGAGGGAAGAAAGGACGGGAAGGGACGGCAGTGTACAGCTCGTAGGGGCCCTCCAATGCCTGCTGCTTGCGGGCGCGAGCGACAGCGGCCTCTTCCCAGAAACCCTCGTTCTCCTCATCATACTCAGGGGCGTACGAGCGGTCGACGAGGTGCTGACCGTGGAAATAGCCGATACCACCAAGGAGGTTTGAGAACATGCTCTTCCCGAACTTCTTATATTCTTCAGCAGTGAAAGGGGCCTTCAGTCTGAAGACAGAGGAGAAACGCTCGCCGAAAGACTCGCTCACTGTCTTGATCTCGCGAGTGACATCAGCGCTAGTGAGCTCTGGACCAGCTGAGGCAGACGAGAAGATGACATCGAACTCAAAAGGACCTTCGAAGGCCTTCTGAACGACGTGAGTGTTACCTTCACCAGGCCTATGTGCTAGCTGGTAGACCAGGTGCGGCGGGGGCGGGTCGTCCGTGTCGTACTTCTCCTGGACCTCCTTAACGCTCTCCTGGATTAGATTGAATACAACACCCTTGCCCTGCCACTGAATTTCCTCGGGCACAGTGATGGAACGCACAATGGTTCGGTCACCGTGCCTCGCTTGCGCCAAGTCATGGTCGCTGGATGGGTGCTTGCCCTTTCCTTTAGTGACGACCAACTTGTACTTGCCGAGCTCAGGCGAGTTGCCCTCAAACTGAACATCGCCATCAATGCCAGCCGAGTCGCTCTCACCAGAGAAGGTAATCTCCGCCTCGGTGCCCTCCTGAGCGATGTAGTAATGTATCAGTGTCTTTAGATCGGAAGGAGCGCCTTCTCTGGGGACGCCCTTAATCCTGGCAGCCCAACTGCCGCCGTGGGCCCCACCAGGTACCTTGACAAACGAAGTGGTGATGTCGATTTGGTTGCCTTCATCGTGGATGTTCTGGATGCCACCCTTTCGTGCATCGTATTCATCCCAACCGTAGCCGTGAAGACCCTCGTGTTGTTCGCAGGTGTATCGGAAACCTGTCGTTCTTAGCTCATGAGCCTCACAGATGTGTCGAATAGCAACTCACCGTGCTGAACATCGTTGTAGGTATCAACACGAGACCACATCAGCCCAGTCCAAAGAGTCTTGGGAGCCCTAGACCGGACACCAAAATACAGGTTCGGCTTATAAGGACCCCAAAACAAGCTTTGGTTGTTGAGGCGGCCGACCTCGCTGGTCAAGACGGAAGCCGAGCCAGGACCATCCTCTGCTGCAAGGGCCAGTTGTACGCCAAAGATATCTAGAAGAGTGAGGGAAAGAAAGGCGGCCAATCTCGTTATTCGAGCCATCTTTGCAGTGCACGAGATATCAATCCGTTCCCATCGGAGCTTTGACTGAAATACCCGACACTCACACAGCGACTTATTGAATTTTCGTGGGCGTCTGTAAAGTACGACGCGGTGAAGTGAGATGTGGTACGCGAGATACTGAGGTAAGGTAAGTAGCCAGGTACCTTTCCAGAGTGAACACGTTGGAAGACGAAAGCTCGAGCTCTGTGCGGCTGAGGTGTGGCGCTGGACAGCTTGCTTTACGTCGACCCCGCGATGAGCCAATCAAACCCCCAAAGAGTGTCGAGCTTGGGCCAGCTGTCGTGTGGCGCCGGCTGTTTTAGCGTTGACTCCGACAGCTGGTACAATCCCTGAAACTTCAGCAGACCTCCCCGTTGCAGCGCTGGGGAATTTCAGCGCGGGTCTTTCATTACCGTACCTGCTACCTAGTATACCTGCTGGTCGCACACCGTCATTCACCCAGTTCCAAGGGCTGCATGCCAACTCCATCCCGTCCACTTTGGGTATCCGTACTTCTGAAATCCTACGGCGCCCTGCATCCCGCACGACGGCAAGCTTCTTGTCAACCTGCAGCCTGTCTTGCGCGTGAGACCGAAAGCGCGCAAACACCTACCAGCTTCAGGACCGTTCTTCCGCAAACGAGAAACCGAGAAACTATTCGGCGAGCTTCTCGAACTCCCGTTGTACTGATTGTGGAGGCCAACTAGCACGGAGACATCGCGATATGGCTGCATAGGCTCGTCTGCGCATTCCCACTTTGAGTTGAAGATGCTGGAAGGCAGACAAAAGTGCTAGGATGAGCTCAGACTCGCTGTTGCCCATCGCACCCGCGAGGGTGAGGGCGTTGATTCTTCCTTTAGGCCAGATCAGAAGCGACCGCTTCTCGTCCTTCATCGAGCGCCTGCGACCCGAACATGTCGTCTCCTTGCGGGATGTCAGCCCTGATGGGCGTCCCAACAGAAGTAGGTATCTTCTGCTCGAAAGCGCATGCACCGCTGACTCTCGGTCTGTAGATATGTTTTCACCTTTGGCTTTTCCCCACGGCGCCGTATTTTATGAGCTAGTAACCCATACTCCTCCACCCTCCCATCTCGCTCTCCTCCCCTTCGACTCGTACCGCGAACCTCTAGCCATCATCGCGATCGCGGATGGCATCGAACTCAACCGAGTTGCCTTTAATAAACGTCAGTCGAACACTGCGCCAACCATCACCGAGCAGAACATCCGAACGCTGTACCAGGAGCTCGAAGATCTGCGAGACCGTTTTGGCAAAGCGTTGGTCCATCAAGTCTTGATCTTCGATCATGTGCCCTCTCAAGAAAACCCGGTCTCCATGCCCGAGGGTCTCATCGCTATACCACCGCCGGACGAGTGCAAGCGGACGACGATGAAGACAATCATGTGCGACATCACGTCGCAACTTCTGGCTGAAATGACCACCGTAGCCAAAATGTACGAGGCGTATGCGACTATCGAGTCCCCTGGACAAACCCATAAGCACATGAATGGTGCGTCTTGGGACCTCAGCGGCTCTCCTCCAATCAACAAAAGAAATTCACAGTTTGCGCCAACCCCTCAAAGATCGAGCTCGACGGGTGGGATGCAAGATCGGCACCTACATCGCATGTCTATGCCCGTAGCGCCGTCGAAATCCAACCCAATGGTGTCGTCAAGCAATTCTACCCCAGCTCGCTCCTCGACTCCTGTCAGAAGCGGCTTGTCAAATCCTCCTACCACTTTCGACGATTTGGCCGCGAGCATAAGCAGTGGCTCCTCAACCCCTGACCGTACACCCCCAGCGGGCGATCATTTCAGATCGGAGAGTTCAGATCGAGTTTCGGACAGAGTATCGGTGCAAGGTTTCGGTCCTGGTGGATCAAACGAGCGGTTGAGAGCGAAAGGGAAGGGAAGAGTGACCATTGTTCTGGCTTCGCTTTTCCTACAGGCTGGGCGCTGGACGGATTCTCTCAAAGAAGCTATAGACGGCGCTACCGTTGCGAGATCCATCAACGACCACATCTGGCATGGCAAGGCCCTGGAATTGATCACCCTCAGTCTTCTGCTTCTTGGATGGGCAAAGATTGAATTTATGATTCCTACCGTGTGCTTGCCACCTCAAGACAAATCTACAGCTGCAACACTAGCTGCTTTAGAAGCAGCTGCGACGGATCCCAGCCAGCCAAAGTACATGAGAAATCTTCAGCTCATCATGCCAGACCTCCTAGAGCGTATAATCGGACTTTACTCCAGAATATCAGCGGAGCATTTACCTCCGTTGCCTTTGGCCGAAACCACTATTCGATTCAGCAAGATTCTTTCGGCTCTGCATCTTGCGGATGGAAGGCTGGGAGACAGATCACTTGACATGATCATGTTCGGGAAGCTACCTTCAAAACCGCTGACAACGTCTCCACGTTTAACGATTGCGCCGAGTCGGCAGCTGATCACCACACTTCTCTTCCGCGCTTTCCCCTCCTCATCATCTGAACTTCTCACTATTGCAGACCGCGCTTCAATTCTGGCTGGAATTGCGTCGGTCTTGGGTCCCCTCGGGCAAAATCGTAAGAAAGCTATGGTTACTAGAGAGCTTGTCTCGGTTCTCATCAGTGGCTTGGTTGAAGCTCGTACCCGGGGTGCGGCAGAGATGGGAATTCATCCTGCGGCAGGCCTCGTGGCTTTGAACGCTGCTAACGGGCACAGCAACAGTGCTGTAGCTCTTGAGCTGGGAGAAGGTGACGTCGAGCAAGGAATTGAGGCGTTTCTTGCCCTTCTTTGCAAGTCGTACGGCATCGTAGGCTATGACTTGAAGAAGCAGCCCTCAGGCGACGCCCTCTCCGTCGAGGACTCGGACACTGCCATCATCGATAGAATTCGTGGGCAGTCGGCTGCAAGATTCTTTGGTTTTACGAGCGTCAAGCTGAACATTCTGCGAGCTTGCATAAACTTTTCCGAGGCTTTGCCCGACTTCAACGGTGTGCTGAAATTTTCAAGCGACCTGCTCAGAACGGCTGGCTCTGGTGTCGCCCCTGGACCTCGCAAAGAAGACGCATCACCGGTCATTTCCCGCGATGAGCAGATACGGTTGGTAACGAACATTGCCAAGACATCCAATTTGTCGAAAAGACTCGGGTTAGATCATCTCGCTGCAGAATACTGGGATGAGTTTTTCGTCCGTGGCGTTACTTTGGAACCACTCCCTAACAGCAGGATACCTGTCCCTCATGCCAAGAGCACGCTTCCTGGAGCAGTAACGGCTCGAGCGTCTCAGGACGTGAACCCCTTCATCTACAACCCATTTCTGAAGCAACCCGATAAAGCTTCTATTCACACTCTGGTCACAAATGAACCAGCAACCTTCAAGATTACCCTGCAGAATCCTTTCGACATCGAGGTTGATGTCGAGAGCATTCGTTTGGACACTACTGGCGCAGAATTTGAATCGAACTCAGAAAGCACCGTGATTGGTCCATATCGGACGCAGATATTGAAGGTCTCCGGAACTCCCAAAAGTTCAGGCGCGCTAAAGGTAACTGGAGCAGTCATTCGCGTGCGAGGCTGCCGAGAGAGACGCTTCCCCATCTTCAAGCAACCATGGACGCCAGAAACAGAGCTAAAGGCCAAGGCAACCGGACTACCGGCACTGGAAACTAGCGTCTCGTCCGCAACTCCTGCTGGTCGTCCTCTGAAGGTTGAAGAACTCGGGCTCAATGTCATTCCCCAGCAACCTGTTGTCATTGTCAAGTCCACAACACTCCCACAGTCATCGATCATGGTGCTCGAGGGAGAGCGACAGGTCTTCTCTATTACTTTGCAGAACCTGTCGCAGAATACGCCTGCTGATTTCATGCTGTTCTCATTTCAAGATTCGACACAAGGGCCGCTGCAAGCTGGGCTCAACAACAGAGATGCCACCCCTGCCGAGCTTTACGAGTATGAGTACATCCTAATGAGACGGCAGGCGCTCAGAAGGTTGAACAAGAAAGAACCCGAGAAGCGCTTCATCGCTCCAGGGGGCACAGCAACGTTCGACTTCGAAATTCTTGGCAAGCCTGGCTTGACGAATGCTGCGATCCAAATCGATTACGCCCATCTCGGAGTTCCCTCGGAAGAGGTCACGGAGCAATTCCACACTCGCCAAGTTTTATTGCAGCTGACAGTGACCGTCAACGCCAGTGTTGAACTTTCGAGACTGGATGTTCTCCCCCTCGCCGGACCTGTACCTCGGCCACTGCTTAGCCTCACACATCTGGAATCGAAGTCTGACCATTCAACGCTTGCGGATGAATTCTGTCTTTTATCTATGGATCTCCGCAATGCCTGGCCCAATCATATGGAGGTACAGTTGGACGGCGAGGATGGCATCCTGATCGAAGAGCATGTTCTCCCTGGTAACACCAGTCGGATCATCGTGCCTATACGGCGGATACATCTTGACGATCCCCATGCTTCGATCCCAGCCCTCAATCCCTCGAGGCAAAGACAATTCGTCGTCAGCACAAGCAAAATTACACCCGATATGGAACGTTCGAATCGTGAGGCGTTCTGGTTTCGCGAGAAGATTCTTAACACTTTAACAGCTCGGTGGAAGACGGTGTCCGGCCCGAAACGACATGGTTACATAGATTTGCGGAGCATCAGGCTTTCTCCCCGGATGATGGACGCCTTGAGGATCGACGATATCGGTATCGATATATCCGTCAAGGACCACAGTGCAGACGCTGGCAATTCGGTGGATCATTCTATTCTGGTCGACAACTTTGTGCAGATCACAATCGGCATCATGAACCGCTCATCGCAACCAGTCTATCCTCTATTGCGGTTGATGCCAGCTTTGTGCCATCGGCCTCTGAATGTCGCTCTGGACTTTACAAGAAAGTTTGCTTGGAATGGAACTCTACAGCAGGCTCTTCCACCATTAGCAGCTAAGTCAAGCACTGAAGTGGAAATCGAAGCCATGGCACTCTGCAGAGGCGAGTTCGAGATAGCGGCCTCTGTTGAGGAATACCAGATCTGGGAAGGAACTAAGGAGGAGAAGGCAAAAGAGGAAGCCCAGGAGGGTCGGCAACGATCGGATACCCAGACAATAATGAACGCGCTTCTCGGTACGAAGGAGCGGCGCATTTGGCACTCGCGACAGCCCTGCGTTATCAAAGTGCTTGATCACGACTAGCACCGAGAGGCCAACGCTTTTTATGGCTATGACGAACTGCACGATAGACGAGCGAATCATAGCAGATCTGGTATTGGCAGTTGTAGCAGCCCATTTTACGTAGATAATACACCGTCACTCGACGAATCCAATCTCGATGGGATCGTAAGTCGAGGATGGCAGGTCGACCCGGCGATCAAATTAAGCTCATCCCTGGCAAGCGGCCCTGCGTTGATTCATGCAAGGGTCTCTGACCGCCTTCTCATTTCTGCCTTGGTTGCCACCAAAAGTGGCCTTTGCGAACGTTCAAACCGACGCTAGCCGAAGGCAGGCCCGTTTTTTCTTTTTTCTCAACCCAAGACTCATTTACACGCGGTCAAAGCCATTCGGTCTGGAAAGAGGGCGAGCGTTGCATCAAGACCTTGTCGTTGTCCGGAACCGCAGAACCGGGGGAATTCGATCAAGGATGACGCGACCTCAGATTTTATTCCTCGATGCCTACGATTCCTTCACGAACAATATCGTCTCTCTACTGACGACCCTGCTTGAGGCGGATGTACACGTTCTGCCGATTGATTCGCCGCTGCTTGACCACGACTCGCCAACGTCTGAAGGTGAATTCTATCGCGAGCTCTCACGCTACCACGCGGTGATCTGCGGGCCCGGGCCGGGGTCTCCGGAGGTCGAGAAAGATGTCGGGCTTATGAGGTGCATCTGGAAACTGCGAGATGAGCATCTTTTGCCGGTGTTGGGAATCTGCCTAGGGTTTCAGAGTCTTGTGCTCAGTTCGGGGGGGAAGGTGAGAAGGCTGCGGCGGGGGCTGCATGGCATGGTTCGCACTATTCAGCATGAGAAGCCTCATGTCGCCGACGCAGGGGATCTTTTCGAGGGCGTTTCCCAGTTCAGGGCAACGCTTTATCACAGTCTTTGCGCCGACGTTGGCCAGGATTTGGTCCCGGATTCGGAGTGGAATAACAGACGCTGGTATGCACTTGACGCCGCCCCCGAACTCATTCCTCAAGCGTGGGTGGACGAGGAGCGCGAAGAAGGCAACGAGAGGATTCTTATGGCGGTCAAACATCGAAGTAAGCCGTTCTGGGGTCTCCAGTACCACCCGGAATCAGTCTGCACTCAACCTGCAGGCCATGCAGTTATCCGGAACTGGCTCCGCGAAGCCATGCATTGGAATGCAAAGGCGCGGAGGACGGTGCATCTTGAAGAGAGGTTGCTGGCAAGGAACGCCGTGAGGCCTAGTCTGCTCTCAGAGATCAGATCTGCGGCACAACGTGGTCACGCACCCGTGGTCGCATGGACGGAGATGCCGACATCTTTGGCGACCGTGGGATTGGACTGCGAGTACAGCCACAAGACGATCGGTCTCCCACCTAAGGTCCAGGTGCCAGATATCGTGGAGATACTCAAGAGTGGCAAGACGGAGCACATTATTCTGGATTCCGCGAACTCGAGCACGATGGCGACGGGGGCTGCTGATGTACGTGGCAGGTTTAGCATTATTGCTCTGGATGTGGAAGAAGCTTTGCGGATCGAGCATCATGTCGGAGATGACTTTGCCACTGCTCGACTACCTTCGATCCAGGGGCTGCCCGTCGATTTGATGGAGACCGTTGCGTTCGGACCACAGGAGAACATCTGGCACTTGCTTTCTAGTTTCCTGGATAAACGACGCATTCCGGCTCCGGAGACCGTCGAAACTCCTTTCCGAGGCGGTTTCATGGGTTACCTCACTTATGAAATGGGTCTGAAGGGAATCGATGTCACTGTGGCTTCAGACCGAGGACACCAGAGACCTGATCTCTGCTTTGCCTGGGTCACCAAGAGCATTGTCGTGGACCACGTCAGCGGTCTTGTACACGTTCAGCACCTCCAAAAGCGCAAGTTGAATGCCGACTTCTGGATCGACTCGGTGGTGGCATCGCTTCAGACATCCCACTTCTGGCAATCCGGCAAGGGTGCGGTCAGCGGCCACCACGTAGACCATACGACCGTGGCAACACGACCCGTCATCCGAGTTCCCAACGCCGCCGAGTACGAAGCCAAGGTAGCCCAATGCCAGGATTACATCGCGGCCGGGGAGTCGTACGAGCTATGCCTGACAGACCAGACCACCATCACTCTTCCAGGCCGTCCCTCCGCGGAGCCGTCCATGAACCGTATCAACGGACACCAGTCTCACAAGTCAGCGTATGTCGCTCCATGGAAGATCTACAAGACCCTCCGCACCCGCCAGCCCGCACCCTTTGGGTCCTTCATCCGCCTTGGCGGCGCAACACTCATCAGTAGCTCTCCCGAGCGATTCCTCGAGTACGACGCCTATGGGTGCTGCTCGATGCGGCCGATGAAGGGCACCGTCCGCAAGTCGAACGCCGTCGCTACGCTGGCGCACGCCGAGGAAATACTGCACGTCCCTAAGGAGGAGGCGGAGAACCTCATGATTGTAGATCTCGTTCGGCACGATCTCCACGGCGTGTGCGGATCGGGGAACGTGGAGGTTCCGCACCTGATGAAGGTCGAGGAGTACGCTACGGTGTTCCAGATGATAACCATCGTCAACGGCCAGCTGCCAGGTCCGAGTGTCGCCGGGGACCGGTACACTGGCCTCGACTTGTTGTCGGCTAGTCTTCCGCCAGGTAGCATGACGGGTGCGCCGAAGAAGAGGAGCTGTGAACTGTTACAAGAAATTGAGGGGCATAGGGAACGCAGTCTCTACTCTGGTGTTGTGGGATACATGGATGTCACCGGGAAGGGAGACTGGAGCGTAACGATTCGGACCACGTTCAAGTGGGACGATGAAGTTGCGCCGGCAGAGGAGGGTGAACTCGAGCCCAGGGAGGTCTGGCATATTGGAGCGGGCGGCGCCGTGACGATTCTGAGCACGGCGGAAGGTGAGAGGGAGGAGATGTTTACCAAGTTGGCAGGGCCTCTCGGGGTCTTCGCGGAAGCATGAGCGATCTGAACGACTGTTTCGTTTTCTAGGACAATGTGTTTCCTGGCGTTATTACAGGTTGCGAAAGGGTAAAGGCATGGTATTTGGTTGATACCTCAACGTATCTGGGATATTAGACTCTTGTGACCTTCACGGGTATTAGACTCAACTTAGACAACCCGGATGATCCATGTCGAACAAAGAGAAAAGACAACGTATAGACGTCATTGATGAACGTAAAATTGACCCTCTCCGTCGGTTTCGGCCGAGCGTGATAATGCCTTCAAATTAAATGACCGCACGAGAGAATAGCGAGTAAGGAAACGCCCACCTGACGGAAATGATGCTGGACATACATGGGAGAATCTGCCTCACCATCGCAAACGCACTAATCCAATACTTCATTGCCGCATGCCCTGAGCGCCTTCATTAAACCCGAAGGTATCGTACTGTACAGGTCGAATATGTGTCTCTCCTGGTAAAATCCCTCCTAAAAGGCGATGAGCTTTACTAGATCGCGTCTCGCGCATCGATAGCTTCAAAACTCTTGCTCCTCCTGAAAGAACATGCCGAAGCTGATGATGGTGCCGTAGATTAGGAGACCGCCAATTATCGACATTACCATGGCTTCGACCTGGATGAGGTTGGAGTGGGCAAGAACAACAGGCAGAGCTGGAAACGTGAATGATTAGCGTGCGATCCAGCGCTGAGAGAGGATGACTGTCCCGGCGGAACGGCTTACCAATTCCCATCACAACGAGGAAGCCAGTGCAGAAGCGACCCAGGTCAAGCACGGCAGCGCCGGAGCTCTCGACGAAGTCATCAGGGTTGGCGCATCGCGAGCAGATCCAGTTGGGGATCGGTGCCAGCACGTAGGTAGCGACGACGAGAAGCGGGTAGTAGACCTTCCAGAGGGCGCAGGAGAGAATGACCAAGAGGAATCCGACGGCGAGGACGAAGGAAAGGGCGATGATTGTTTTGAGCCCAGCAGTCATCTTGAACGTGCAGGCGTTGACGAAAGTGGGTTAGATTTCTTGTTTCGGAACTCGTATCGGGTTTGGGTACAGGGCCCCGTCGGGCCTTCGAGGCGATGTTCGTGAAAAAAAGTCTGGTCAAGAGCGACTATGATAGGATTGTTGAATGGATCGCATACGATAAAGTCGCCGTGTGTCGAGTGCAGTTCGTGAGGGCGGAATGGAGACGGTCGAGAGTTCGCGGTTAGGTACCTAGGTAGGTTGGCTGGCTGAAGCTGTAATGTGATGGCGGGTCCTCGGACGGCCCTGACGCAGCGCCGTACCATAGTATGCTGGGTTTGCCTTGGGTACTGTACTGCCCGGCCGCTGTCGTCAGCCTGGCGCGGCCCAACCTTGTTCCAGAAGCCGCCCATACTAAGGTAACCTGCGCGCAGTTTGCTGAACCCCATCCGGCAAGACCCCGATAGGAAGTAAGGCAGGCAAGCTACCTTACGGCGGTACGTAGCTTGGAATGCACGGAGCCCACACCCACACCCTTGCTTCAGGCTGAGAGAGTGCTACGAAAGCTCGACCTGCCTTGAGCTGGCCCGGGGGGTTGATAATCCACAAGCTCTCAGTCTCCGCCGCAACTGCACTCTTGCCCAACAACCACGAACAACCACCCCGCGATTCCCTCTCTCTGCCGCTCCCTCCTTACGCGAGAAACTCCACCAAGACGAAGCACGGCGGCAGATCGATTGAATTGCTTGACGAAGCTACGAAGACCCCCTTACGCCCGCCATGTTCAGAAACAATTACGACAACGACTCGGTGACATTGTAAGTTCCCGTTTGGCTGGGTCTTCAGCCCTCCATTCGCCGTCCACCATCGGCCCTCAGCACGATGATGAGGGAGCAGCATTGTTAACACTTGGCGACGCACAGCTCGCCGCAAGGCCGGATATTCCAGATCGAGTACGCAGCCGAGGCAGTGAAGCAGGGTTCCGTGGTAGTAGGCATCGCGAGCAAAACACATGCCGTTCTGGTAGCAGTCAAGGTTCGAATACCATTCACGAACTCATCCCTTTCACCTCACTAACGAGACGGGCACACAGCGCAATGCCGAGGAGCTGTCCTCCTACCAGAAGAAGATATTCCCCGTCGACGAGCACGCCGGCATCGCCATCGCAGGCCTCACCTCAGACGCCCGCGTCCTCTCCAACTTCATGAAGCAGCAATGCCTTGGCCACCGCATGACGTACGGCCGCTCGATGCCTCTGCGCACCCTCGTTGACATGATTGGCGAGAAGGCCCAGATCAACACTCAGGTCTACGGCAAGCGGCCCTACGGTGTTGGCCTTCTCGTCGCAGGCGTTGACGAGCGCGGCCCCCACCTCTTCGAGTTCCAGCCCAGTGGCATGACGGAGGAGATGCTCGCCTTCGCCATCGGCGCCCGCTCCCAGATGGCCCGCACTTACCTCGAGCGCAACATTGACCAGTTCGAAGACTGCTCGCGCGAGGAGCTCGTGCGTCACGGTCTCAAGGCCCTCAAGGAATCTCTTGTCCAGGACCGTGAGTTGACGGTCGAGAACACGAGTGTCGGCGTTGTGGGCTTCACCGAAAAGGACGGCCAGAAGATTGTCCAGCCGTTTAAGATGTTTGATGGCCAGGACGTCAAGGAGTGGATTGACAGCGTCACGGCGAGCGAGGGCCAAGGCGGCGGCGAAGAGGGCGGTGAGGGCATGGAGGTTGACGGATAGATACGGATACCTGACACGGGGGAAAGGGGGGTAAAACTCGCGCTGTGTCGAATTGGAGCAGGCCACCATGCTGCCTCCCTTTGGAGAGGGCTCGTTGCTGGCTGGGACGGGGAGCAGGACGCGAGCTGGCCCATTAGACTTGTACCAATACACTGGAGAAAAGGAGACTCAACAGCCGATCAATGAGCTGCAAGCAACGATTCAAAGATACGAGACCCTGACATACGACGCCTGTACTGCCTGTGACCAAGACAGCGGATGTGATTAATTTGTCTGCCTTGTGGGTTGTGTAACTCTTGGGATGGTCTATCGAAACTACATGCAACAGTGCACAAACACCAACCGATCGATGTCTTGATTCGTGTAACCAAGGTCGAGGAGAAGAGGCATGCCCCTCTTTTCTTTACCAATTCGGACCTAGCCGAGGCGCGATGCAGAGAGGGAAACAACGAAAGGCGCCGGACTCCAGTACCCATCCGCTTTCGCAGAGGACGCATTTACCATCCCTTTTTCCTTGCTATCCCGTCTCTCCCAGTGCCACTTCCACGTTCTAGAAAGACACGTTCCACCGATGAAGTAATTCAAGAGTTGGACCAGTCGAGCTTGAAGGTGGCCTCCGAGACCTTGTAATCCCTCAGGGCTTTGATGGCGCCCTCCGGGGTCGTGGAGGTGACGAGAATATCGGCGTTGGCGGCCTTGATGAAGCCCTCGTCGACGCTCTTGCGAACCCACTCGAGGATGCCGTCGTAGAAGCCGTTGATGTTGAGCAGGCAGATACCCTTGTCGTGGATGCCAAGCTGGTTCCAGGTGGCGGTCTCGAGGACCTCCTCGATGGTACCGTAGCCGCCGGGCAGGGCGATGAAGCCGGAGCCCGGACCGCCGGCGAAGACCTCCTTGGCCATCATCTGCTTGCGGGTGTGCATATCCTTGACGACGGTGGTGCGGCCATAGACGGTCTCGTCGGGGACGTACATGTTGTCCTTGTTAAGGGTGCCGTACGTCCCGTCGCGTTCGTACTTGACGAGAGCCTCCGGGATGATGCCGTGGACAGAGTCCGGGCCGGCGAGGGCGACAAGGGTCTTTGCCACCTCGCCCATCAGGCCGACGGTGCCACCGCCGTAGACTGCCATTTGTGTCAGTACTGAAAAGATTATTTGCTTTGCGTTTCATAATGTCTCTAAGTGATGTGCGCCACTTGGGGGTTGTCATCATGCGGTGACTGAGACTTGTGGCGAATTTATGAGAGAGAGAGAGGCGATAAATGAGTGACTTACCCAGGTCGATGTTGTTCTCGGCCATGAACTTTGCCAACTCACGGGCAGCCTCCATGTGCTGGGGCTTGAAGCCCGGAGAGGCGCCGCAGTAGACACAGATCTTTGCCCTGCGTGGCGCACCATTCCCATTTATGCCGTTCGTCGTCGTAGCTGTGCCATTAGTGTTGCCGTTGGTGCCGGGCGTTCCGTCCCGGGATGCCGGGAAGGAGTGCAGGGGGGAAGGGCCGCCGGACTGCATTGATGAGACTTGTCACGTGTTGAGGGAGAGAGAGATTAAAGAAAAAAAAAGTTGTTGGAGACACCCTTTGGTTGGAAACGCTTTCTTTTTCATTTGTCAGATTTTCCAGAGAAAGGGAGAGAAGAAACGTGAGAGAAGCTTACGGGAGAGATCGAGTTCAAATCTGAATACGTCGCCGAGAGACGGACACTTGTGTTGCAAGTCACGATGACTGTGCTTTTGTGGAGACTTTCTGGGATTGAAGTAATAGAGACAGTGGGAAGAGTCACGCCGAAGCAACTGAGCGGTTTACGGCGCCTTCCGGAGCTTTTCAGCCAAGAGAAGAAAGAAGGAGACAAGAGTTTCCAAAAGCCAAAAGAGAGAAGCCCGAGAGAAGCTGAGAGAGAAGGGAGTTGAGATGGGCGGTGTAGAAGAAGGCTTGTTATATAGGTGTCGGGCTCGAAAAGGGAGGCAAGTTTGCCTCGTTTACAGAGTTGGTTGGGAGTTCAAGGGTGCGTTGGACGAATTGGTGCATCAATATCCCGGTAACGACATGTAGGGTCATAAAGTTGGGAAAAGAAAAGAAAGATTGGACGAGGCGAGAGCAAGCACAGATGGGAATGGAATGAGACAACGAGATGTCAGTTACCGCCGCGGCGCATGGACGGCGGGCCGAAGGACTAGTTTAGCGTAGTTGGACGGCGAACTGTGTAGATGGTAGACGACGCCGTGCTCCAAAAGGGCTCGCTTGGGGGATCCGTGGCCTCTCTTGCCGGTACAGAGTGGGTGATTTAGGTCGAAGCGCAACTGCGTAATAGGCCCAGTTGGGAACTTGGAGGGCAAAAAAGCAAAACCGGACGGCCCTGTGTCTTGGAGCTGGAACGAGGAATTGCGGACGGGTGCGTCTGTCGTTTGGACTCGACTAAGCTGAAGGCAGTGAAGATCGGTTCGGTTCAGTTCGCCTTGTGCTCGGGTTTTAAACCGACTTTACTTCTTCCGAGACGAGTTTCGAGACATCTCCAGCCGGCTGCAATAGCGAAGAAGCATATGGTTTTGTCAACTTGTTACGCGGCGACTGGCCCGCACAAGTGTTCAGGTGACCAAAGTCGGCGAGGCCCGAGTGCCACGCGATGCGCACTCTTTCGCATCCCGTCGAAGAGTCTGATGAACCATCCCGCTAAGATGACCGCGGGGGCGGAGACGGCGGTAGTAGCAAGAAGGGCAGCGAGCCATGGGAAATTGGATACATCCGCAACTATTGGGAGTTATGGAGCTTTGATAGCCAGAGACGTTTGAAGTGACGGCATCCCGGAATAGTAGCGTTATGAGTGACAGAGGATGAACTCTTGATGCAGCATAAACCAATAGCCTGATGCCACTTCTCAAGGCATGTGCACGTGTAACGACACTTTTCCTCACGTGTGCTCAGCGCCGTTGACGAATGGATCACGAAGATTCTGGGGCGAGAAGATACAGCAGCAGTGTGTATTCGGTTGACTGGTTCAGAGTTGTCGGTTGTACCACGTTGTCGAATGTCGAAAGTGCGGCAAAGCGCATCGTTGCACGAACGGCAAGATAACGCAGGATCTGTCTTTCTGTCTACCTACCTCACAGTCGTCGGCGGGTGTCATGGGCTCTTCCCCGGCCCTGGGGATGCTGCACTGCAACCTTCCAGGTTGGTTGGGCCTCCTTCCGTCCAGCGCGGCAACCCGCCCCCTCTGTGCTCAGGCCAGCACCCTGGGTCGTGGCATCTTTTCGGCCGTTGATTCGCCCGAACAGCACGCAATCCACAGGTTTGTCCCGCGCCAAACCCATTGTTCTCCATTGAGTTTGTCGCCCGCAAATTTCTCGGTCCCCGCGCAGGAGAAGACACGGTAATCTTTCGCGACTTTGCTCGATCAGGTCGCCAATTTGCACGACAAGCAGTCCGTGCTCGAGCAAACAACTCGTCCCGCCGCCCGCCGAGACTCCTGTGCGATCTACCCAACATCCGCACCCTCGGGCGAGCACGCGATCTGTCCTCTCCGGCCAAGACCGATTCCCTTCGCCGTCAACGCAGTCGTAGTCCTTTGACGAACAGGATATGTCCCAGCCCAATGCGCCGGCTCGGCCGGCCGCTCGGCCGCAGGAACAAGGCGTGAGTACCCGGCTCCGGAGCGGCAGAGGCTGTCGCGACGTCGTACTGATTTTCTACGGCAGGGCATGAGCATGTCACAGAAGCTGATGCTCGGCGGCGCCATGTACTTTGGCATGAACGTGATCATGAACAACTTGTTCCAAAAGAACCAATCTGGTACCCAGGTCAAGGACGCCAATGGCAAGGTCATCAGTGTACCCGCCAACACGGAGGATATTCCTCCATACCTTCTCCGGCCGAAAGAGTTGAACGAGGGCGCTACCTACAGCCAGATACCATTCAAGCTCGCTCCGATCTGGCCAATGGATAGCCACGTCGACATAATTGTCACCGTCTCCGACAACGTTGTCCCGACCCCGCTGTCCCAGACTCCTCAGGAGAAAATCGTTCTGAGAGAGGAGAAGTTCAAACTGGGCAACTACAGTGACAAGCGTTCTGTCGACACAAGTATCAAGATTCCCCCCTCTGTTCAGAACAACGGCACCCTTTGGGGTCATTTCTACGTTCATCTCCCTGGAAGCCAGCCCGACCCCCATGTCGAGACCTTCGATCCCGCCTCGGCCTACTACTTTGCTTTCCCGCTCACTCAGTACATCCCAAAGAAGAAAGAATTCAAGACTCGCTCACTATTGGATAAGGCCGACGAGGAGCCCGAGCCAGTGGCGGAGGAGAAGGGCTCTGGCCCCATCATCGCCAATTACTATCACCCCAATACCAGTCTGTCGATGATTCCCAATACCGGAGTCCTCGAGTACCGCACCACCCACCCCGCTATTCGCCAGTACCTCCACCTTGAGCCCACCGGCGCGCGAGATGGTTCCGGCAAGCACTCTTGGTACTGTGAGTAACAGCTTCTCGATACCTTGAATTCACATGGCTGACCCCTGCAGACCCTATCCTCTTCGTGAACAGCTTCTGGCAGCTCAAGAGCCAGATGATGCTACTTAACGACACCGTCAAGGAGGTTCCGCTCCATATTGACCTGAATAACCTGCGCGCATGGCAGTTCAACACCATCGCCGCTATCGATGCAAGCGCAAAGGAGTCTGCTCGCACGGCTGCGTTTGGCGGATCGTTGCCCGGCGGCGGCGATGGCTCTGAAATCGAGATGGTCAAGGAGATTTTCATTGATACTAACCCAATTCTGCTCGGTATCACGGTCGTCGTGAGCATTGCGCACATCATCTTGGAAACCATGGCTTTCGGCTCCGATATCGCTCACTACCGTAAGAAGAAGGACAACGTCGGTATCTCTGTTCGATCCATCCTGGCCAACGTCTTCATGCAAACCGTTATTCTGCTCTACCTCATCGATAACTCGACAAACACGAGCTGGATGATTCTCGGATCCCAAGCAGTAGGAATCGTCATCGAGCTCTGGAAAATTACCACTGTCGTGAACGTCGCCGTGAGACCAGCACCGCCAGGTTCATGGCTGCCGTTCGCGATCGTATTCGAGGACAAGCACAAACTCAGCGAGACGGAGGAGAAAACCAAGGAGTACGACGAAATTGCCTTCAAGTACATGTACATTGCCGGAGTGCCGCTTCTCATCGGATACGCCATCTACTCCTTGGTTTACGATACTCACAAGTCCTGGTATTCATACATCATCACAACGTTGGTGGGCTCGGTATACGCCTACGGCTTCTTGATGATGGTGCCCTCGCTGTACATCAATTACAGACTCAAGAGTGTTGCGCACATGCCTGGCAAGGCCATGATGTACAAGTTCCTCAACACCTTCATCGACGATCTGTTCGCTTTCACCATCAAGATGCCCTTCCTCCATCGTCTGTCCACTTTCCGCGACGACGTCATTTTCTTCATCTATCTGTACCAGCGCTGGGCCTACAAGGTTGACTACACTCGTGTCAACGAGTTTGGCCAGGGCGGCGAGGACGAAGAGGACGAGGCTGACAAGGCCAAGGCTAAGAAGCTGCTCGAAAGCGATCCTGCCCTCGAGAAGGTGAAGGAGGCAGCAGGCAAGGCTACAGGCGCTGAAACCGGCAAGGCTAAGAAGAGGAGGTAGATATGAAAGACGTTTGCTTGACGGCAGCGGCCGATGCGACTGGCTTGGATGTGTATATATGGAAGAATTCAGCATATACAGAGCCCCAACGGCTGCGTCATCGTTGCTTGAGCTCGGGCGCTTCAAACGACGTGACTCGGGCTAGCGTTTCTACTGTTTCCTCTGCTACCATCATCGTAGTCTTTTTCAATGCTGCTGCCGACGTCGCTGTCGCTCCTGAAATGTTCTAACGAGAATCAGAAGCAAGATGACGACAACATTTTGAGTGACTAAGACTATTGCTGGAGATATTACCACAAAAGAAAGAGTGCAAATGCGCTTGCAAAAAGAGCCCTTGCTAGCTAGGTGCTCTTTTCGGTTGTTGCGTACGATACGAACTCGAGGCTAATGTCGTCTGCCGTTTGTGCAACCATCGCTAAATCACTTATCAACTACATCTTATCTGCTCAGCTTCGCAACTTCCATGCACATACCTTAATGCACGCATTGACGTCTAGTCGAAACTAAGAGAATGGTCAGGGGAAAAGCAACAAGAGCGCTTCGTATTTGAGCATGTTATTAGCCCAAAGTGCCTACCTGCCTAGGTGAAGTAAAGTAAGGTAAGCAGCTACAGGAGCCCAGCGGTTTGCTAGCTTCAGAGTCGCAACAGGGGCCCCCGTGAAGAGGGCCAATGACGGGGGTTCCTGCTGTCGGAGCCCGGTGCCTGGTAGGGCAGAGACAAGCATCCGAACACCCATATGTCACTGCACCTATCAGAGGGTCTCATCCCTTGTAATGACGCCAGGTCCCCTCAAACGGTGCTTTGGAGCCGGGATCTCAATTCCAACTTTGCTGTTTCTCTAGCTACCTTAAGGTACCCAGGCTCGCCGATGAGGGGCTCTTCGGGGCCTTTGAGTCTTGAGTCTTCGGGTCTTTGGAAAGTGGAGTGTTGACCGGGAGGACATACCGATTCAGAGCAGAGAGCTCCTGGGGCAAGAGTCGTTTTGCCTTGTAATTTGCGGTTGTTCGGGAAGAGAACACGCATTGCGGCGTTTGGATGGAATGGAGAAAGGGGGGAAAGCCTGGAACTTCGGGCCGTGTAGATGCTCCCCTCAATGGCATTAACCCAACAGTTCCATTGCCCGAAGCAGTCATGGCTGACCTGGCCCTCTACCACCCCGAAACCTAAAGTTGCCGTCAACTCTCAGGTCGTCTTATATCGCATCCTTTCCGTCCAACAATGCGTTGACCAAAGCGCACCGGACCAAAACAATTAACCGAGAGATAATCTTTCTCAAACTCCGTGTCTCTCACTCTGTCGGTTTTCTTTCCTTTTCAACCTCGAACATTTTTTCATCCCTCGCCCACAACTCATCTTGCTTCAACCACGTTTCCCGTCCATATCGCGTGAGCACAGTTTCCAACTCGACCCAAGGCCCCCGTTTTCACATGCCCGTTTTTCCCGGCCTGTCATCATTTTATCCCATGGATTTTCGGTCATGACATTTGGATGGCCGCACTGGTCCCCTAGCAACAACAACTCCAAGGCGCAACCACCGCAATAAGAGCCACACGCTCACACGGGCAAGAGAGCCCCTCCCGAGACTTCAGCTTTCAGCAATTCCCTAAGCAGAACTCCGAGTTCTCGATTCGCCAGATCCTCGCTGCCTCGTACGCAGTGGAGTTCCACAGATCTCTCATCATCCCAAATTTGGACGGGAGCGTCCCTGGTACTCCGAAAAACTCCACGGGAGGGAGCCAGGACCTCACTCTAAGGGAAACGTAAGCTACAAAACCTGTTCGGACGGTGTGGCCGTGCCGCCCGCGTGCCCGCGCCCGCCGTCCGTCGACATTCACCCCCCCCCCCCTGGTGATTCTCGGCCCCCAAAAAGAAGGGGGGTCCTTCAGCCAAACGGGATTTATTATTATTGGGGGCTTCCGTACCGCTGCACCACAGCTAAGCAAGCTGCTGCTGCACGCGGCACGCAGTACCCCCCCTCCCATTCCAACGTGCCGCGCTCTCTTCTCCCCGCTGCGAACGTCGTCGCCTTCGAAGGCCCCGTCGAGGCCCGAAAAGCTTCGAGAGCAACGGAAGGGACACCAAATCATGAGCAGCCCTACCGTCGGGTCCCTTCTGGCTGCCATCGCGAATCTGATCAATGATGGACTGCGTATCTTGAAATTCGCCGATAAGCACCACTGGGGACCTGACGAACACGAGCAATTGCGACTGCTAGAGGACACCCTCGACGACGCCAAGAAAGACTTCCAGGAGCTGTCGGTCCTGGTCAATGGCCAGCGCTACTACATGAACGATCGCAAATGTGAGTCCGCCACCCCAAACTGCACATTTGCCTTGAGCGCAGCGGTCGTCTCTCCTGCGTGATTTAAAAAAGCCGCAGGTACTACCTAGCAAACAGCAGCTTCCTTTGGTTGCCATTTAGATTATCCGCTGCATTATTTGGCAAACTGCGCAACACGCACTGACGCCGTAATTAGTCCACTCGATCGACGAACTGGGAAAGCTACAGACAAAATTTGAGACGCATATCGAGAACTTCAAGGACTGGGCGAAGATAGGTGGACCGATCAACCCAATATGGGCACGCGAGACGACTGAACTGCGCCGGGAGCTGCACCGCGCGCAATGCCGGGCAGCTAGGAGGATATTCACATCCGAACAAGAATCCTCATCAAGGTGTTTAGGCGCTTTCCTCGTCTACCGGAAACAGCGTGAATGGGCGAATCGGGTGATAGTGACCGAGGAGGAATATCACCGGCGGCACGTGGAAGAGGTGGTGGCATGCAACACCATTGGCAAGTTCGAACGCTTCGGAGACAGAGACATTGCCTTTATCTGCGACTTTTGCGACGGTCATCTTGTGTGGGAGGATCTGGAGACCATACCGTCGAGGCGCGCGACCCAGGACACAACAAACATTTCCGTGTCGCCAGTCTCGCCCACGAGCCAACTGCCGCACTGGCAGGCAATGGCGATCAGCAACTCCAAACGAGAGCCCAAGACGGTGGTTTATGCGCCCCTGGCGATAGCCAACCACATCGCGCCCTACCAGGGCGACTGGGAGGCTCGTCTGGAGTGCCCATATTGCGACGAGACGCCGTATATCGAACCAGGCGAGGACGGCGAGGATGAGACGAGGAACGCCCAAGACGAGTCTGGTTTCGAAGATCTGGCGGCATTTCAGGACCACCTTGAGTGGCAGCACACGGCAGCATCAATACCGGCTGTGTCGCTGCCCAAGGCGGCAAAGGACTGCGTGGTGATGTGAGAGACCATAGTTCGACGACGATTTTGGCGGCGCAAAGGGTTATTCGTGTATATATATGGTCTTCATGCCGGCGAGGAGTTCGAGGGGTTTTCACGAAGAAGGCGGTGTTCTTTATCTCCAGCGCATCCCCACGATGCATGAGATTATTCCAGTTTCCTTGATACACCCAATGGCATATCTGCTTCACTGTTCACCTAGATACCAGAGTCTGAAGGACCACAAAACAACATAGACGCCAACCAACACGGCAATGTTTGGGTCGTAATCCACAGTACCTACAACTGGGAGAGAAAAAAATGTACCACTATTCAGCAGCAGACTACTATATTATTTTTGATGACCGCCCAGAAGAGGCCCACGCCGTGACTTGTTATACACGAGAAGACAAGCATTAACATCCCGCCCAAAACGATCTTGAATTTTTAAACATAAACCCGCTTTGAGTCTCTCAAAAGAAACGCCACCACAAAAACACGATAATGATGAAGCCGAGCGCGCCAACCGGACCGTACTGCTTCAGCAGCAGCTCCCAGTTGATCCTCACGGCGGCACGGCGGTACTTTTTGCTGTCGTCGCGCAGGCGGGAGCTCAGCTCGCCCATGCGCTCGAGGGAGTCGCCGCGGTAGAGCAGGTCCTCGATGTTCTTGGTCATGACCTTTGTGACGTCGCGCAGCTCGTCATTAAGCTTATCGAGGTTCTGGGAGGCCCGGGCGTCCGAGTAGGTGGCCTTTGTGCGGGAGATGAAGGTGTCGAACTCCATGAAGGCGTAGGGCCGTAGCGCGGGCGAGTGCAGCTGGGCCACCGGGTAGGTCTGCGTGAACTCCCGCGCCAGGTCCGACAGGTAGGTGAAGGCCAGCTTGCGAGGGTAGGAGCGGTCCGTTATGCAGAGGAAGGTTATGTCGTTGTCGATCAGGTAGCTGTTCGTGTGGATCTGTCAGTTCGTAGTCTGGCTCATAGAGGAGGTAGGGCTATGGAAAGGGGGTTGAAAGCAGCGGGCTTACTTGAGGTTGTAGGAGCCGCTTTCGATGCTGGCTTGTGGTTCCGAATTGCGGGAGAGCTTGCGCAGGACTTGTTTGATTTGGGATTTAACCTCAGCGAGAGCGGCTTCTTGCTGGGCGTCGTCGACGGACGCGCAGAGCATCAGGCCTGCGAGGCGTGTTAGCTCTTTTTCTGAACTTTGTGGGAATGAGGAAAGGGGGAGTTTGCGTACCGTCCAGCCTTGCTATTTGCGTTGAGCGAATCATTCTAGGATGTGCGGGGTGTGCGTGCGACTGCGGATAGGAGGGAAAGGAGAGAGAGCGTCAAGAACTGAGGTTCGTCGCAGCGAAGCTCGCGTTCTAGTCGTCCGCGGATCGCGGAGCGTACACTAGCTATCAACGTGTCCTGATTGCTATTGGGAGTGCTGGTGGTCGGATTGCCGTGGTTGGCGCCCGTCCTGTAGCGATTTTTTTCTTTGGACAACTGTCGCGGAAACGGTTCCTCGAGGCTACGGTATAGGTTGAGTGCTGTGCATTTACTCCTCCATCAAGGGCTTTATTTTCTCTCGGGCGGTCTTCCAACTCTGGATCATGGATCTCGGCCAACTTGGGTCCTGGATTAAGAGCTCTCCACCGTCCATGTCCGTGGGAATTGACATGACACCATGGGTGGACGTGGCTGGCCAATTGGAGGGGTAACACAGGGAGTACCCTAGTATGGCATGTGTGGCCGAATTGTGGCTTGAGTTGGCCAGCCTTGTTCAATTGAGACTTTTTGTGAGGAGTGAGTGAGTTATGAGACTTTCAACCGCTTTCTTCTCCTGTCTTCTTTATGAAGGAGGCATGGTGGGATTATTCATCTTTGAGAATTTGTGATACCATATCTAGCAGGCCTTTTTATTGTTTCCCATACGAGTTTCATTGTGATACCCTCTGATATTTCGCCCCTTGAATTTGTAAGTCTTTTTGTATGCCTATGCTCATCGCATATCAAACCAAACCACTTGCTTTGTGAGCGTGGAATGAAACCAAGTCAGCTAGTATGACGGATTTTCTCTTAACAACGTGTGCAGTTGGATAGAGTTCTTACTAGTAGTAGAACAAATCACTCAGTTTTTCATCCACCAGCTAATGCCCGCCCAGACTGCACCTTGCCCAGTCCTTTGGCATCCCGCCAGCGACCGCCCAAAATGGCAGTCACTCCTCCCCCATCAGTAGACATAGAAATGGCCGACGCAGCCTCAGCAACTTCCGGTCTCACCTCCTCCCCTGCAAAAGAAAACGGCCCATTATACGACCATCTCGTCGAGGGAAAGGACAACCTCGCCGACAACCAACTAAACTCACTCGAGAAAATTCACCTCGAGTCGTCCACCATCGTCACCACGGAGTCACCCACAATGGCGAGAAGGTCGGCGCGCAATGCGAATAAGCCCAAGCCGGTCGTTGCATCCCCGACAAGGCCGGCGAAGAAGAAGACCATCGCCAAGGCATCGAGCGCGAAGAAGCCTAAGTGGACCGCGGAGAAGCTATTGACGGATTCGAAGTCACCTCTTGCCAGCGCAGATCTCAGAGTACGTCTTCTCCCTCGTTGCCGCACACTTCTTTGGGAGAATCTGTGCTGTTTAGGTACTTCATTGCTAATGCTCTCCAAAATAGACTATCCTCTGCCAGCCCGCGGCGTGGGATATCCTTTCGGCCACCGAACGCGCCGAGATCACCGCTCTCTTCCCCGAAGGGACGCGGATCTTGGACGAAGGCACGGATGATGCGCATCCCGACTTCGAGGCTCTCCTCAACGACAACAACTTCCGCCACGACTGCGCCACCTACACTGATAACATTGCTCAGGGGAAACATGACCCGGAGTGGCTCGAGCAGGCGTGGGCTGCGCGTGAGCGCCGTAGGGCCGGTGACTTCGACACGTATCTTGCGCAGAAGTTTGAGGATGAGTGGAGCTGCAAGCTGCCAGAAGATTTAAGACCGCAGCGTGACGACTCGGCGCCCTCGGCGGAGGAGTCTGGAGGAGCAAAGGAGGACGGGGAGTCACAGAATTCGTCTGGTGGTCCGCATTCGGAGCTGACTTCCCTGGAAGTGCCTGTTGCATCTCACTCAGCTCCCCCTTTGGATGAGGACAACGAGATTCAGGTTACAATAGAAGAGCCGCGCGTTGAGGATCAGGGAGGCTCCATTGAAGCGGATGCTGAGATACAAGATTCGCAAGATGAGGAGGCTCCAGAGTCCCCGAATGCTGTGGATATCAAGATGGTTGAGGAGAATGCTTCTGAGAACAAACCGCGAGTTACACTCGGGTCGCCGGTTCCCGAGGATGACAGAGGCGGAAACAGGGTTTATTCATGACCTGGATGGAATTCGAAATGCGGGTGGGAAGGTGCAGCAATTAGACATATCACGACTTGATGACTTAGGGGTTGGGAATTCTGAGGGCAATCGTGGAGACGAAAAGGCATAGCGGGCATGATGCTGCTTATTTCGACAGGACTGAAGACTACCTTGCCTTGATGCCGCCTGGACTTTTACTGCGATAGGCACAAAGGGTAGTAAAAAAATCCATAAAATTCAAATAGCCTATCCAGAAATCCGATGTGAAGTAATTCTCATCATGGTCTGTCCAGCAAAGTCGGCCTGGAATTCGGTGACAGGTGTAATGCAGTCCACAGCTCCAGGGCCCCACATCGCCGAACAGAAACCCCAAATCCAGTGGATGAAAAGCCTCAACCGCAACTGGATCTCATACCTCACCTGCCAGTCTCCGCTGTTTAAGACTAATCTCACCGGTGTATCAGAGTGGCGAAGAGGAATCCGATCATCTTGAAAGTCCGCAACGGCGAAGAGAAGCAGATTGCCAAACCGTCACATCGAGATCCGAGCAGCGTGCAGAACCGATCCGCCCCTCTGCTGCAGAAGCCCCTAAGCCTCAACAGCTGAGAACACCATCATCACCATGGCGCCTTCTGCAGAGAACCACGGCCGCTCACATAGTCTTTTATTGTTTCAAAAACTTCTCAACTTGAGAGACAGCGCGAGTCCTCTGACGCTTGTGCTTGACAACCTTGAGCAAGTCGCGGCTCCTGTGGTACGGGAGTTCGTCTCCAGAGCCAAGGTGGGTGACAACTTGATGGTTACGTCTTGACAGCAAACGGGCATGAGATTTTCATCTCTGGCAGCTGTTCTGGACATTTCTATGACGAAAACCGGGTTGACGTTGTTGTAGATCGCAAAAGCGAAAGTCATACTCCTCTCTTTTGCAACCCTGAAACGCCCACAAGATGTCGACGTCGTCATCAAGGCCCGTGGCAAAACCCTCAAAGCCCTGAGAGCAGAGATTCTATCACATTACTCGAAGCCCGATGCCTCAGCGGCAAAGGGCGCAGCCCCAACCCAAAGTATGTGTGACTCCCATCACAGGCCTTTTTGACGTCTGACTCATCCGCAACAGAAACCATCGTGCTGCTCGACTCTCTAAACGACCTCGCCACAGCGGCGCCGCAAGTCGTGCCTACATTTCTATCGACTATCATCACGCCCTCTGTTTCCCTCGTAGCCGTGTACCACACCGACGTACCCCTCGTCCTCCCGCGCACCGTCAGCGAGTACGAGCCTCATCCGCTGACCGTCCTTTCACATCTGGCCACATCCATCCTCCGGCTTTCGAGTTTACGGCAGGAGATTGAGCGTCAGAAGGCGAGGAACCGGAGTCTCCAGGAACCGGAGTGGGGCCTGGGTGAGGAGAGGGAAGGCGTGTTGATCGGTCTTAAGGGGGAGACCAAGTCTGAGGACTATCGCGGTGTCGTAGTGGAGATGGAAATCAGGAGGCGGAGTGGACGAGCCATGGCGGAGAAGTTTGTTTTACTTCCGTTGGCTAGCACAGCGTCCCTATCTGGAAAGGCTTCGAAGGTGTTCTTGCTATCGGAGCATCCAGTGTTTGCGGCACCTGGGGACAATCATATGGATGGCGGTGCCGGGGAGGAGGAAGAGCCGGAGAGCACCTTCAACATGGGACTTACGGAAAAGCAGCGACGGGACAGGGAGGGTATTGTACTACCTTACTTTGATGCGCAAACGGATATCGGAGCTGGTGAGGGTGGAAGGATTCTCTACGAAATGGGCAGAGAGGATGACTTTGATGACGAAGAGGATGAGATCTAGCCAGCTTCACTCGGTAGACGAACATCATGATGGCATTGTCCATAGGAAATTATGACACTTGAACGCAGCCTGTGGAATCACTTGGAAACCTGAGGCTTGTTGTCTTCGACACCTCTCACCGCTTTGGGGCAGGCAGCTTCCCCCCCACCTCACGCTCCTTCCCATCCACGTCTCGACCTGATATCTCAGGTAGGTTCCAGTCTGAGCAAGCCATCAGGGTCCCTCCAGCCCTGACGCACAGGCCATCTCCAACAGGTATTTAATCTCGTCGACTTCTCGCAGACCTCTCATTGATTCTTCTCTTCTTCAGCTCTCTGTATGTGGACCTGAACAACCCCCAACTTTGCGACATCCACTGACATTCTTGACAGTTGCCTTTTGGCTTAGATCAAGTGTGTACGTATTCACCGAATATTTTGCCATTGTTCTTGGTCGTCGCTAACGATGTTCTTCAGAGTATCTGTTCTAGTTAGATTAATCTCTGACTGGCGCCCACGGGCGTCAATCGTGATTATTCCTATTTTTGAAACCTCGGGCGGAGGTCCCTATGGCTTGCCACAAACCTCTGCCCACCGTGTCCCTGGTATTACACTGCCTCCAGGCGACGCAAATCACTGGTTTTCATTGCTTGCCCTGGCTTTCAGGGTTGTGAAGAAGACTTTCCGATGTGATTGCACTATATTGCAGTGGTCAAGTATCTGCATCGCGACTTGGAGCTGGGAATGATTGGCCTAATGATCGGGAAGCGGACCCACGTAAAGGAAAGGTCACCTAACAGTCAAAAGGGATTCATCAGGATACCTACCTGTGGAAAAGTTTGGGGCAAACGGAGGAATCTAACATGGCTTCATGCCGCGTTTCATTACGATTACTCATAGTCAGAACTTCTTTTCATACTAGATTAGAAGAGAAATTAAGACGGAAACGTTTCCATTTGCGCCCGTCTTCAGAACGACGCTGAAAGGAGCAGTAAAAGAGGCTAGAGCGAGTGCCCGACTAGAGAATTCATGATGGGTAATGTGACAATCAATAGTGTTGGGGTTACAGAGACAGGCAAGGTAGAGCTTGCCATGGCGCGTCAGTGGATGCCGCTACGCCTGTCGGAACTTTCCTTGGGGTGCCCCCCGCGCTTAATCTTAGGGGCTCGGAGCTACTTCAAAAGGCACCGTGATTGAACCGAAATACTGCACCAATGCCACTTAACCCAAATTTTCTTCAGCCTCGAAGTGACGTCGTTTTTCAGCCTCTTTGATCGCACCGAAAGTCTCGCAAGATATTAACCTTCTAAACACGTTCTTCGCCAAGCTCACGACACGATGGTTCGTGGACGCGACAGCCGACACTGGGACGAGCCCGACAGACGCAGCCGTGGCGGTGGAGGAGGCGGCGGCGGCCGCGACAGGGATCGCGATGGAAGGCGCGACGACCGTGATATGAGAGGAGACGCCCGCGACAGAAGATACAGATCCAGGTCGCGCGATAGACGCGACAGAGACGCCCGCCCCAGATCAAGAGACAGACAGAGAGACCGCCCTCGCCACGACCGCGATGGTGGCAGACCGCCTAGGCGAGACAGAGACGACGATCGACGGAGGAGAGATGACGATCGCGGGGACGATAGGACCCCCAGAAGGCGCGACGATGAAGAGATTCGTCGTAAGTCACCGTCCACCAATCGTCACCTTCCTCCTTCCATGACTAACGGAATTTTGCCAGCGCCACGCGATCGGGACCGGAGACGGTCGGCCTCTCCCCACCGCAGTGGCAGCCTACAACCTTTGCGACGCGACGACCGCTACACAGAGACTCTACCGACGCGCACAATGGGAAAGTCGAAGAAGGAGCAGCATACCATGTCCTTTAAAGTCGGACGCAACGACTCACCACAGGTCGATAGCGGACGCGATAGCGAGCGCGGGGATACCCCGATGACGGGTCAGGACGATCGCAACGAAAGGGAAGACGATGAGCCTGAGCCCGAAGTGGAGGGTGACGACTTGGCCGCTATGCAGGCTATGATGGGCTTCGGTGGGTTCGGCACGACCAAGGGACAAAAAATTGCCGGCAACAATGTCGGAGCGGTGCGGAAGGAGAAGAAGACGGAGTATCGTCAGTACATGAACCGACAGGGCGGATTCAACCGGCCACTCAGTCCGACTAGGTAATCTTGACCTTGATGATCGATGGGCTTCCACGGCTGGTTGCACGAGATCAGGATGTGGGCTCGGTTAGCATTACAACGCTCATTCATTGCTTCCAAGCGGGTAGGAGACATTGTTAATTGATGCCGGTATGCTACCATTTTCTACTTCGTACTGAGATACCTCCAAATGTCCAGAAATTGGCACTTTGTCCACGGCGCTAATCCGAGTAGACCTCGATGTTCATGCCCCGAGGGTTATCCTGATGCCGTAGACGCAGGCGCTGGAGGCATTGACTCTCTCGTCTTGCCTTCCTTCGCCTCCGCCTTGAGCTCGCTGTCGAAGATATCGACCGCGAGACTGGCGTCCACAAAGTCCTCGAGCTCCTCAGTCACGGTCTTCAGCTTCTCCTTCACCGCAATGCTACCCTCGAACCCTACTATGTGTCTCGCTGGCGGATTTTCATGCCCACCAATCGCCGTCAAAGCATGCACCGTTTCTGTTACCAACCGATCCGTGGCGCTGGTTGGCAGCTTGGGGTATCTTACGATGACCTCAGTGTCCGACGGCTCCATGGCGGTGTCAGGGTTCATGTTGAGCACGTTGCCGAGCATGTCTCGGATACTTGGCGCTGGATTAATATCAGAGTCGTAGTAAGGGAGCTGGGGCGCAAGGATGATCTTATTCGTAAGTGACTGGATCTCCTTGTTGGGCTGAACAATGGTGACTTTGATGTTGAACGGGGCGATTTCGTATGCCAGTGAGTCGCAGAAGCCCTCGAGGGCCCAGATGGCAGACGTGTAGATTGGCATACCTGGGGTACCGATGTGACCGCCCGTGCTAGAAAGGATGATGATGTGACCTGTGTGTTGCGATCGAAGCAGCGGCAGGGCGGCTTTGATGTAGTTGATTTGCGAGAAGAAGACGGTCTCAAACTGGTCGCGAACGAGGTTCTGGGTGAGAGGACTTGTAGAGAGTTCCTCGACGCTTCCGATGACGGCTGCGTTGGTCAATGTCATGGCATTTTAGGCACATAAATCTCACGATTCAACGCACCATCAGACTTGCAACACAGCAAGATGTCTATCCTTCCAAAAACCTGAACGGCCTCCGCTACAGCAGCACCGCACTGGCCCATGACACGCCCATCACAACGGATGCCGCGTATCCTATCCTTCCATCCTTCGCGATCCTTGCGATTGCTCTTACATTCGTTGATGAGCTCTCTGAACTCGGCGCTGCGCTCTTCATCCTCGATTTCGTTTGGCGGCAGACAAGCTACGACATAATCGCCGTGAGCCAGCAGCAATCGAATGAGTCGGATTATGAGCGGCGAGAGAGCAGTGGTTAGGAACCATGTCCTCGGCGAATTGTGAGTAGCTTGAATGAATTAGACCAGAATCTGGACGTTGAGCCGATTAAGTACTCACGGAACGACGGGGCGGGTATAGAGTGGGTATGTCTAGCTGGCGTAGCATCTGGCCCTTTGCGGTCAGCCATGTCCGACAGCAGGCGGAGTTGCTCTTAAGGGAATTGCGATCCAATTAACCTTGCATCGCGAACGACTCGTCTTACGAGGCGAAATCAACCAGAGAAAGGATCTCTCGGAGGGTGGATGCGTGGGGATATGTAGGCAGGCCTTGGTCGTTGGGCGAGCATACATCCAATAGCGCGGGGGGCGGCCTTGAAACGACGGCAGAGGTCGAGGGGGATTAATACAGCATCTTAATAAGAGGTTTGTTACTGGAGGCTGATAAGTACGCGCTGGCGAACCAGGTGGGTCTTCGAGCAACGGTTGAACGTGCCTTTGAGGTTGCAATCCTTGATGCCGGCTGCATTTCTTGGTCGGGGTGAAATGGAACTGTCCATTATTCCAGCCCAACCACGAGAAAACCCAACCCCGCCCCCAAGACTAACGCCCTGGCTCCCGGATCTCAGCGCCCGAGGCGAGACCCACAGCGGCGCGATTCCAGCGGCACCCCGCGCTGCTCGCCGCTGTAATCTGGGGTCCAGTCACGTCACTTTTTGTTCCGACACCGGTGTCTCTTCCGCACTTTGGCGGGGTTACGGTGTCTGGAATAGCGACTTTTTTCTGGCACTACTCCCCTCCGTGAGTCATTAGAAAGTCGATTCGACCCGAACATAAGAACGTTGCCAACGCTCCCGATCGCAGTGAACTGTGTTGCTGACCTTCTACCGTCATTCCCTAACCCAATTGTATATCGAAGACCGCCCATCATGCCCACCCGCGCCGACATCACCTACTTCGGCGCTGGCCCCGCGCTGCTGCCCACCGACGTCCTCGAAACGGCCGCCCAGGCATTGCTCGACTACAACGGCACCGGCTTGGGTATTGCCGAGCACTCCCATCGCAGCGAGATCGCAACCAAGGTTCTCGAAGAGGCCAAGGCCGACCTGACGACCTACCTCGATATCCCCTCCGACTACGAGATCCTCTTCATGCAGGCCGGCGGCAGCGGCGAGTTCTCAGCGACAGTATACAACTTTGTCGGCGCCTGGGTTGCTCGCCAGCGTGATGCTGTCCTCAAGCGCCTTGGCGCCACCGAAGACACCGAAGAAGTCGTCGCCGAGCTGCGCAAGCTCGTCAACGAAAAGCTCAAGCTCGACTACCTCGTCACGGGCGGGTGGTCGCAGAAGGCCAGCGCAGAGGCCGCGAGGCTGCTCGGTCCCGAGTTCGTGAACGTTGCCGCCGACGCGCGCAAGACCAACGACGGCAAATTCGGCAAGATCCCCGAGGAGAAGGACTGGAAGCTTAGCGAGGGCGCCGCCATGGTGTACTACTGCGACAACGAGACCGTCGACGGCGTCGAGTTCCCCGGCTTCCCTGCCTCTCTCGCACCCAAGGACAATGGCGAGGGCCCGATCGTCGTAGCCGACATGTCCTCCAACATCCTCTCTCGCAGAGTCCCTGTCAAGAACTACAGCGCCATCTTCTTCGGCGCCCAGAAGAACCTTGGTCTCACGGGTGTCACCGTCGTCGTCATCAAGAAGAGCCTCCTCGCCGCTCAGCCCTCGCCCGCGCTGATGCGCAAACTCGGCCTCCCCATCAGCCCCATCGTCCTCTCCTACGAGACGATTGCCAAGAACAACTCGTTGTACAACACCTTGAGCATTTTCGAGTGAGTCATGAAACGAAGCCCGGCTTCCCCTGTCATTTGGACCCATCTAACGGGCATTAGTGTCTACGTTGCCGGACAGGTTCTCAAGAAGCTGCTCCGCACTTTTCCCGACAAGGTCGGTGGCCAGCAGGCCGTTGCTGACAAGAAGGCCTCACTGATCTACGGCGCTCTCGAGGCGCACCCTGATGTCTACCGCATTGTGCCTGAGAAGTCCGTTCGCTCGCGCATGAACATCTGCTTCCGCGTCACCAAGGGCGGGGATGTGGACGCAACTGAGAAGGCGTTCCTCAAGGAGGCCACGGCTCAGGGATTGACCGGTCTGAAGGGCCACCGCAGCGTCGGCGGTATCCGTGCCAGCAACTACAATTCCATTCCTCTGGAGGGCGCGGAGAAGCTTGCTGCGTTCATCGAGTCTTTTTCCAAGGCTTGAAGGTGTGTTGATGAGGGCGGTCGCGAAGGGCCGAAGACTTATGATACCATGTAACAAAAGAGGGACAAAACGGGTCAAGAAAAGCTATATGGGAATACTTAGGGAGCATTGGATTAATTCGACATTTCGCTTCCAATTTCCCTTATTCGCCTGCGATTCGCAGGTAGGGCCTCTCCTGCTCTTCATGTTGTGTACTATGAAATGACAAAGGGTTTATGGGCCAGGATCTTGTTGCATTCGGATGTATCATGTTTGACCGAACAGTCATCGACATCCAGCCACAACGCTTCCTAGGTGTCAGATGATGACTCTGCAAATTCCGTGGCCAAGTCCAAACTGAGTACAAATAAGTTATCTCTTAAAGGTTCCTAATCTAAGAGCATACTTTGTTTAACGGTCTCTCTGTTCAGCCACAAAGACAACTTCCCCGGGCCAAAGGGGCATCTTGATAAGAGAGTTTCCAATTTTCCTGCCATCCAAGCGTCTGTACAGCATCGATAGATATGCTAGTGTTCTCACTTCTTACTCAGACTCTATCTCCGTCAGAATATGACTAAGTTATCTAATTAACACGTACTCATGTTTTGAATTGTAACTTCTATTAGTTGGCTACTGGGTGCAGAGGTAGTCCTGGCATTTGATGGTGGATTCCATGAGATTCTTCTCAATGGTTGCGTTACTAAAGTCTGCCTTAAAGATGGACTTGGCTACCATAAAAACTGGGTAACGGAACTGACTGAGAACCTGGCCCAACATGATCGAGATCTCAGCATAGGGAAAAAGATGTGCTTGCGAAGAACGAACCTGGCGAAACGACAAGTAAGATGCATCAAGCCTGTGTCCAGCAGTCTCATCAGATGTTCTGCAGATGCAAATGAGTAGTTGCGTGGATCGAAAGGCATGTTCTGTGCAGAGGGTGCCTCGGGGAAGGATGGAAGCAGCGACAACGACGATGAATACATGACAGACGGTTTAGAGGGATCTCACTCCAGAGAAGAAATGAGCGGTCTCGTCCGAATTCAATTTAGACAACAGGGACGAGAAAGAAAGAGACATTTATAACAGCTTCAATGCAGATAATGGTATGGGATTCAATGAATACAGCCTAAGGGGGCAGCTGAACGATAAGCTTCTAAATAATAGTACCTTTGGTTCCAACTCAACGTTTAACCCAGAACCCTCATTAGACTCTTTCTAATGTTAGTCTCACCTTAAGTGTGCATTTTCGCAGCAGTTTATTTTAATGTTGTGAAGGTAAGCAAATTATGGTTAAGGGGTACCACGAGTTACTTTACTTCTGGCTCTGGATCTGGCTCTGGCGCTGTGTTCTTCATAGCGAGCTTAATCCTCCAGTTGATGAAATCGTCTGTTAGGATTTCGCCATGCCCGGCCTCCTCAACTCTGAAAACTTCAACTATCGGACTTCCTGGTCGCCTGCGTATTCTCCACACACCATCGTCATTGATGGTCTGACGAAGCCCTGGACTCTAGTCAGCACATCGCTGTCTTTCCTTCACATCTCCGAGATTTAAGCACAAGTCGACTCACAAACAAGGAACTCGGCCGCGAAGTTGACACACATGTCCCCGTTCCATGCCGCGCTCCCCCGTCTCAGTACCGTATCCGGAATCTTTTCCGTCTCAATTTCCTCGACACCAGTCAACATCCCTCGATTACTCCTGAACCCTACGACAATCTTTGGCACGCCTAGCAAGAAACTCTGGATCCAGAACTTCATCAGCTTGCGATGAAAGTTATCCACGTCCCGCTCGCCGCGAATCTCCAGACTCGTTTTAAGCTCGACCCAATTCGTCGGCGCGCCCTGCTTTGCGGGCTTGGAGTCCCACACGGCGTCGACTTCCCCGCCGATGCAGATGACTGTCTGACCTATCCCTGTTCGGACGACGGAGCAGTATTGGGCCTTGTTGTTTACAGTTTCACTGGTACGATTCTCGATATACTCTCGAGGCGTGTCGCCCCAAGGGGCGGGCAGGGTCGCGAGTGTCTCGAACTTGTAGCCTTGGGCGGGTGAGCATACGCCGTGAAGGGTTGTGGACCGAAATACGCACCCCAGAATTGCATCACTTCTGGCGGAATTGGGCCTCGATGTTGCTGAGCGTTTTGCTTCTGCTGTGAAGCCACTTTATACTCGTGATTCTCCTCAATAAAGCTGTTCTCTTGTCAGTCCCCAAGCTATGACATTGAAATGTTTGTAGTGACGAGCGCCGCACATGCAATCCTGAGTTCGGTCAGCTCAGCTGAGATTTCAGGGAGTTTGTTTGCTTACTTGATATAGGGTCGCATTCATTTCAAAGCTGAATCAGATGTTAGTTTCTGACCAACACCCAGCCGAAGACTCATCAACAAACCCGTCTCGATCTTCGAAAGGAGAGCCCATGATCTAGCTGCGTTTTAGCAGAGTGAACAGCAAAAACTTTCAAGGGTCTCTGACCTTGGTCATCATACCACGCCATGTCACGATCTGGGCATCTATCTTCTGTCCAGTCTCTTCTTCGTGAGCAATGATGGTCTTCAGAAGGGCCACAAGATGCTCGGGCTTGGAATCATCATGCTTGACGAAGGTGTCGTATCCAGCTGATAGATCGACTCCAAGAGGTGGCGTGTAGTAGTATCTCAGCGAAGAGTCGTCGAGATGGAACTCGTGGTTGTCGTCGTATGAGAAGCATGCGAACTCCTATCAAACGTTTAGTAATGTATGATATTTGAAGTGCAGTGGTATTGAATCCTTTGAGGGACAGAAATTTTTGAGCGTTGCGCGCGCTACGATGATCAAGTACTTACTTTGGGCCGTTTGACTGGCTGGCTGGCGGCATAGAAGCGCCCAATTGGCTGAATAGGGAACCCGTTGGACATAATGCGAAGTTTAGAGCGAACTCTACCATGAGTATTAAAAAAAACTCTCAGATGCCTATCTTCCCATTGTCGAGCGGGTCACGAAATCGGTTGACTATCCCGGTCTCACCGTCGGTGTCGGGATCGGGAGTTGTCCAAGGGGCGTTGCGGCGCGATGGCGCGGCGCGGCGCAGCACAGGAAGACAAGCGATCCGGGGTGGTGGGGAACCGACTTGAACCACTGAAGCAAACCACTGACAGTCTTGGATTCGCTCCTGACAGCACTGAAACGTGCGTGCAAATGGCTGGGCTGGAAGCATTCGACAAGCCCCTGACCTGAGGTAGGTACCTACCTCTGCAGCTATCTAATCCCACCTTAGGTAGGCACGCCGGCTTCGACCCCAACACGGTTTCAACATCATTTCGTTGCATCTCGAGATACCCAACTGCCGATGCCACACAGCCAGCGAAACTATCCTGTCCTCGGTAATCACCCAGTTCTCTGAGATTGCGCCGACCGCGATGCGATTCTCCCCCCTCACGATCGTCTAAAGTGCCACTTCCAATACATCCCTCACGATGTCGAACCGGTATGGCGGAGCCTACCGGAACGGCAATGGCTATGGCAACTTCCGTCGGCAAGAAGAAGACTACGATCCCTATGGCGACGGCTACGGCGATAACGATAGATACAGGGACAGGAGCGACCGTTACGCTGTCGGTTCCCCGCCGACGAACCCCCACTCCCGATCACCGCCAGCTATGCGAAACCCAGGACCACCCCCAATGCGTAGCCGCGAGCGCATTCAAGAAACGAACGCCGAGCGCCAAATTGTCCAGGTCCTGGAGCACATTAAGCAAGAATGGCCCGCCATGTGCCAAACCGACTGCGTCCCCGTGCAGCTCGCCCTCCAGCTACTCGACACCAGCTCTGTCGGCCGCGCTCACGATTACCGCAAGTTCCAGCAGACACACACATACCTTCAAGACTCTCTCAAAGGGATTGTACACGAGCACCACCAGGGCTTCAACAGTTCAATCGGCACGTTTCACAAGATTCAGGGCAGCATTCAGGCGTCGCAGAAGAAGGTGCGCACGCTCAAGGAGTCACTGCTGACGTCCAAGGTCAGCCTGTGCACGTCAGACCCGGAGCTTAAGAAGCTTTCGGCTACCTCGCAGGCTTACGATGAGTTGCTGACGACACTGAATGAGCTGGAGGAGTTGAGGCTCGTGCCAGATCAGTTAGAGGCAAGAATTTCAGAAAAGAGGTTTCTGAGCGCCGTTGAAGTTCTGCAAAATGCATTGAAGAAGTTGCGCAAGCCAGAACTCGACGATATTGGTGCTTTGAGTGATCTGAGAGGCTATCTAGCCAATCAAGATACGGCGCTCATGGATATCCTGGTGGAGGAGCTTCACGAGCACTTATATCTCAAGTCGCCGTATTGTCAGGAGAGGTGGCAGAACCTCGCCAAGTCGCAAGGGGCTTTAAAGGAGGGAAACTATGAGGCGATCTCGATTGCGCCTTTCCACCAGATCCTGGATACCATGGATTTTGAAGGCAAGGCAGCCGAGGACCCGGCCAAGAACCCAGAAGCTGACACGTTCTCTTACGTTGCGCTACTGGTAGAGGCTTTGAACAAACTGGGAAGACTGGAGACGGCTGTTGATACCCTCAAGCAGAGGCTACCAGTTGAGCTCTTTACCATCGTGAATGAGACACTCAACGAAGTCGACCAGCGTCACCCAAGCTCACTGCGAGGCGGCTCTACCAACGCCCAGGGTCTACATATCTACGGCAGCAGGGAGACACAGATGAGAGCCGATGTGATCTACGATCTTCTCTGGACGCTCTTTGGCAAGTTTGAAGCCATTGCAGAGGGCCACCGCGTCTTTCACGAATCAATCAAGGCACTCATCCGGAGAGAAGGGGCTGGAAACAACAGCGCCTTGCTTGGAAGTTTCAAGGAACTTTGGAACCTGTACCAGAACGAGATTCGTTCTTTGCTACACAACTACGTCACAACAGATGCCGATGTCTATCAATTCAACTCATCACCGAAGCCCGGCGTCAGCATCAACGGCAAGAAGGACGCCACCAGAGAGCACTTATTCAAGTTTGCCGAAGGCGATCCCAAGGCTGTGGATATGACTACGGAGTATGAGGCTCTAGAGGGCATCATCCGTGCTGCTGTCCCCGGTCTGACAGACAGCTCACGTAAGGGTGCAGACAAGAAGCGGCCAGCGCTGGACGTCACTACCAAGAGAGGTACGGCGACGGGGTGGGAGAATAAGCAGACACAGGGCACCTACAAATCTCTCGTCGAGCCCAGCGTGTTCAACATGAGTCTACTCCTCCCGCCTACACTCGTCTTCCTGCAAAGACTGAAGATGATCGTACCGCCTGGCTCAGATCTTGCCACCAGCACCCTGACTTCGTTCTTGGATAACTTCCTGGTCAACGTCTTCCAACCCCAATTGGACGAGACACTCGGTAAGCTCAGCGACACCATCTTCGGCGAAGTCGACTCGTTCCTCCAAGACCAAGAGTGGACGCAAGTCGCTCGACGACCAGTCTTCAAGGGCACAACAGCTTTCTTCGCCGTTGTGACCGCATTCTGCCGCATGTTGGGCACGATTCCCCACGATCAGGCTCTCAGCACGCTCATCATTACCCAGATGATGAGATATTACGACCGTTGCTTCGGGTGGTACAAGTCCCTCGTCAGTAAAACCCAGGCGCAGGCAGGCGAGCCTACCAAACTCCGCATGTCTGCGGCCATGGCTTTGGAGGAGGGCGATGTCCACGAGACTATGAAACAGCTCTGGACCTCTGACACCCTCGAGCGTCATCTGCTGGAAAAGGAAGTTGGTCTGCTCATTGTCCAGACGAACGAGAAGCGCATGGAGCTCGCAGACATCATCACAGACAAGGATACAATCTCCTCTATGTGCCTCCTGTACACCAGTATGAAGTGGCTCGCCGTCAAGATCTCGGGCCTGCGCCACATCACCCGCAACGAGGCCGACTCCTCTCGGCCAAACCTAAACAGAGGCTCCAGCAAGCGCTGGACCCT
This sequence comes from Colletotrichum sansevieriae, assembly GCA_026260285.1. Classification (NCBI taxonomy): domain Eukaryota; kingdom Fungi; phylum Ascomycota; class Sordariomycetes; order Glomerellales; family Glomerellaceae; genus Colletotrichum; species Colletotrichum sansevieriae. The sequence goes on from JAOQIF010000034.1 coordinate 94,552, forward strand.
CATGAACGACCCCAACAAGGCCACCAACGAAGAAGGTCCTGTGTACCTCCCAATGACACAGGAAACCGTGCAGTACGCCCCCTCCTCTTTTTTTCTCTCATAAACAAACTAACCGATAGGCAGAGCCTTCGACGGCATCGTCTCCTCCTTTGAGGAACTGGCCGGCACAGCCCTACTCACCCTCCACATGGAAATCCGCACCGAGATAATCTACTCCCTCCGCACCGCCCTCTCCCCCGACAAGGCCCCGTACCTCCTGGACCAAGAAGTCACCGAGCCCGACCCGCAAATCCTCACCCTCAACTCGGACCTCGTCCTCTACGACGAGACCATTTCAAAGTACCTCCGGGCCAAGGAGACGGCCTTCATCCGCACTGGCCTCGGCATCCTCATCAACGCCTACCTCGTCACCAACGCCGCCTTCGTCTCCCCCATGAACGCAAAGGGCTGCGGCCGCATGCAGCTCAACATACTCGTCCTCCAGCAGAACCTCAAGAACGTCGAGGAGGGTGTCGACCTCGCCCGCGCCAGCAACTACTTTGCCCTCTTCGACAAGGGCCCCGACGCCATCGTCGAAAAGGCCCGCGAGGACAAGGACAAGGACGAGCACGCCGACCCCAGCGTTACGTTCACCTATGAGGAGCTCAGGACGCTGCTGGAGCTGTGCTTCAGCGAGCAGCTCGCGAACCCGGAGCGAGGGATCGCCAGCGCCGCCAAGAGGCAGATGGCGGACAAGATGCTGGAGCTCAGCGAGTACATGTGGCAGAGTTGAGAAGTGAGAGAGAGAAGTTTGCCTAGAGAGATGGAAAAATCCGGCTGTGGGTCAGCTAGGTAAGGTGGTCATAGTGAGGGATTTCAATTGTTGCGAGGAGTTTAACGGGTTAACAGGTTCGATGCAGCAAACGTTCTGGTATTGGCTCACTTGAAACGAAGTAGACATGACCACGATGTTGTTCTGTCAATTTTCGGGGGGTATTATTCTTTGCAGTCTATAGCTTTTCTTGTTTCTTCAATGCCAAACTTTTCCCAACCACATGTACAAACGCACAACCAAATGTCCTTACTTCTTTCTTCTCAATATCGAAATCAACCCAACTCTATCTCGTTATGAAGAAACGAGATCCCTCCCCCTATTAATCTGCACCTTCTTATCCTCGCCACCGCTGACGATACCCCACGTTTTATCCCACGCCAGACCGAACACCTTGGCGCCCTCGCCGCCCATGGGCACTTTCTTGCCGTTGAGGGACTCCCTGGAGATGGTGTAGACGGCCTCGCTGACGCTGCCGCCGCCCTCGTCCTTGGTCGCGGGCCTCACGCTCCGCAGGTCCCAGATCTTGACGGTGCCGTCGTGGGAGCCGGACGCCAGGCTGTACTCATTGTCCGGGGAGGGCGCGAGTGCCGAGACCATGTTTGCGTGGCCGCGGAGGGTGAGCACCGAGGTCACATTGGCGTTGGCGCGGGGGTCGAGGAGGGTGACGTGGCGGGCGGCGGAGCCGGCCGCGACGAGCGAGGAGCCGGCCGGCATGGGGGCGAGGCAGAGGAGGGGGTGCATCGTCGTCAGGGTGGAGACGACGGCGCCGTTGGTCAGGTCGAGAGTGCGGAGGGTGTGATCCGTCGAGACGGAGTAGGCAACGGTCGAGTCGGAGGGGTGGAAGGCGACGGCGGTGGCGGAGGCGCCTTCGTGGGCGCTGATGAGGGCCTTGGCGCCGCGCTGGGGCACCGAGACAGAGGAGCCGCCGGTCGTCTTTGCGCGCTTCGTCGGGAGGGCGTCGTCGGAGTCGAGCTCGGGGGAGTCCTTCTTGGACGTGGCCCAGACGCCTACGCGACCGTCGGCGGACGCGGTAAGGATGCGCTTGGAGGGGCCGTGGACGGCGAGGGAATTGATCATCTTCTTGTGGCCGTGCAGCTCGAGGGTGGGTTTGAGGTTGCCCGAGAAGCGGTCGGCCGACTCGGTGTACTTCCAGACGAGGACCTTCTGGTCGAGGCCGACGGAGGCGAGCTGGGTGGACGAGAGGAACTTTGCGTCGGTGAGGAGCTTGGAGTGGCCGCCAGCGCGGGCCGAGGCGGAAGTGGCTAGGCATTGGCCGGAGCCGTCCCAGACGCGGACGATGCCGTCGTACGAGGCGGAGAGGATGCGGTCTTGGCCCTGGGGAAGCGCGTCGGCGGACCACATGCCGGCGGGAGAGGTGGCGGAGAGGACGTCGACGGCGGAGACCCAGTCGTCGTGCTCGAAGGAGGCCTCGTAGACGGGGGGCAGGAGGGAGCGGACGTATTGCAGGGTGATTGTGGATTCGAGGGAGAGGCCGTAGGATTGGAGGTATTCTTCGAGGGTTGTGCGCAGAAAAGTGCCGTTGACGAGGAAGTCGAGAGGGACCGGGGACGAGGTGTTGAGCATCGACTCAGAGTTCAATATCCTGGAGAGGCCATATCTTTTGATGTCTGTTGGGAGGGTATTGAGGTTATTTCTCCGGCCCATTGGGTTTTCAAGGAGTCGAAGTGTTTACCTGCTGGTACGATGAGTTGCCTCTTGCTCTCGTCGAGCTGGAGGTCTTCATGCGATGTTGTGAAGTTGACCTTCACCTGGGCCACCGAGGACTCCATTTTTGGGCGATCGGCACCGTGATGGGCCTGAATTATTTGAGAATCGGAAGAGAAACGTGGCGGTTCGGGTGGTGTCCGAATTATATATAACACTTCCTGCGGAAAGGAAACGTATTCGTGCAGTTCTCCGTTGGTGATGATGAAAAAAAAGCAATGCAACTTCTCCATCTATTTTTTTTTAAGATGGCTGTCAGCCTTGCAGATGTCGTGAACCCCGCTAAATCGAGACTGCCCAATCAGTGAAGCAGCGCATAATGGGACCGCTGCTAGGCTAAGTGGTGCCCCGCACTTACCAGCATCTAGGTAAGGTAAGGTACCTTAGTGCCAGGGGTATGCTGAAGTGGGGACGGTGCTGGGTCCTAGGCACGTTTCTATCAACCTAACGTATGAGTGGTGAAACAGAGCCGGATGCTGTAGCTCATGTAAAAGTCCTATTTTCCTGTCCTCTCATCTTCCCCTTGTGCGTTCTAATCAGTGGCTTTTTTTGTGTAGTTATACAAGTCCCAGTCGTGCTGTACCAATCCTCAATCCAGATATCAAAAGACGTCCGTCGAGAGTTAGGCATTATAAACAGAGGGCGCTCACTTTTTCGAAGCCTCCAGAATAAAAGCCTCCTCAATAGCTGCCCTGCGTCGGAAGGCCCTCAGCCATCTCTCGCCCCATCGGCGAAGGAGCGCATCACGCTGCCCAGCCCCATCCATCTCCTCCATCATCTCATCCTTACTACCAGAAGCCCAGCTGACCAAAGCATCCTCCATAGCCTTGAAGAGGTCGCGCATGCCCTTGACTTCCCTCTCCTTGGCTTCCTCGTCCGCATCCGCCTCAGTCAACAGCTGTCTAACGCGGCCGGTTACCTTGGCGACGGTTCCAAAGACCAGCTCAAATACATGGGTTTGGGCCAGAGAGTCGCCCGATGATTGTCCGTTGACGTGGCTGCTGCCAACGAGTGCCCAGTTGATCACGGAGATGGGCAGCAAGATCGAGTAGTTCAATAGCTTCTCAACGATTGAAATCGCCACACCGGGCTGGGCGGCCCAATACGACATGACTGCGGTTATGATTTGGGCCTTAGCCGCCTCAGATGCCGCGCCAACATCGAGAAGTCGATCCTTGGTTCGCTCGATGCAAGCCAGGACGTGACTGAGGGATTTAGATCCAACCCAGCAGACGGCAGTGACGAAAACGTCAGTACTGGTCACCAAGGGGTCAAGGCCGCCTTCTATCGCAAGCGAGTGAATTCTTTCAATGATTGGCTGAAACTCTTCGTCTGCCGCTTTGCGTCTCAGCAGGGAGGCGATTTCGCGGCCTTCGGCTGCAAATGGAGTGTCTGTTCTCTCAATTAGAATCGTATGGATGTTTAACTAGAATCAACGCTGAGATACTTACTGTCGTCGTTGAACTTAAAGTCAGGGACGTCCTTCTCCTTGTCTGGCCCGATCAAGGGTTGGTATGGCTCGGGAAGCGTTCCTTTGATGCGCTGAGCGAAGCTCAGCCTGATCTCCTTATCAAGTGCTCCGACGATGAATGCCTTCTGGGGGTGAACGTCGGGGAGAAAAACGTCATCTACCCACTCCGTCCACTTCCAGGTGAATCCGAAGTTACTCAAGTGATGTGAGAACCAATCCACGAATCTTTGCATAAGCTCCAGGTCCATTTTGCTCGAGTTGCGGTACATGTGGCGAATAGCACGACCCAGACTGGGCGCAATGGCTGCCGGCGCAATTTTGCACGCTTCAGTAAGAACTGAGTGGTAGTACACGAGCTTGTGTTCGGGAGTGGGAAGCTGGAAGAGCTGCGAGAAGACTGCGTCGACAGCCACGTCCTCGGGCTTCCATGTTGATTTGCCGGATTCGATATCTCGCAGTCTGTCGAACGGAGTCGCTCGCTTAACGAAAGTGGTATCGGAGAAGTAGCAGTCCAAGTCGATGAGGTAACGCGCAGTAACGTTGCGGTTGTAGTCGAGAATATTGATCGTGTCCACCAATCCATCGCGAACTAAAGAGGCAGCAATGTCTGTGACAGGAGGAACCGACGGGATTTCTTGAAAGGTGTAGACCGAGAAGTAAACCTCAGGAAAGAGGGGTCGAGGGCCGGCAATGATTTTCTCAGGGACAGTGATGGTTGGCAGATTATGCTTCGTTGCATTATCGAGCTTCTCCTGGGCCTCAATCTCTTCCAAAGGAAGCTTCCATGGTCTTGGTAGGCAAGAAAGTTCCCAATTGTTCGCAGCTTCGGTTTGCAGCTGCTTCTGCAGTAAGGCAATTACGCTCATAGAGCCGGTGTGTTCATCCTTTTCTGCGAGATATGGATCTATCAACGCTTGCAGCGCATGAGGTTCCGAGGCGATGATCTCGGTCTTGTCCATGAGATCGGCAGCTTTTTGCTGCCATTGGTTTGGCGCTGCCGCCATAATGTACGGAATCGTGAGAAGAATGATCTTAACTAGCTCGGTACCGATGGTCTACGGAAGGTCAGCACGCGATTTGCAGATTGAAGAGGATGGAAAACTTACATCATCAGAGCTCGCCGTCTGCAAGTCCACTGCACGGTTGAACAACTCCTCCAAAACGGGAAAGATACCCTCGCCATCTAGGGAACTCTGCAGACAAGCCAGAAGCTTCAGGTACAGCTTGACTTCCCTCCATTGTCCAGCCTCGATCTTCTCCTGAGTCGCGGCGCCCAGCTTGGCGAGGATCTCATCCACGATTTCAGACTTCAGCGTGTTCACCAAGAGAATAACACCAGCAACGAACGGTGTCTTGAGCGGCTGCTCCAGGACAAGCTGCAGAACGAGACTGACGAAGCTTTCGCGCAGCTCAGCATCTTCTGCATTGTCAGCAACGACGTGGGCGATGCTCTGAACTTCCTCGTGCCATCTTCGCAGGGGAGACTCGGCGAGTGACAGAAGCTGTCTGCGAACCCTCACTGGGAGAGGCGCGGAATCGATTCTTCGGCGTTGTTGTCGGTGATCGTAATCGTCATCCTCTGTCATTGCCAGAAGGCGGGTTGTGAGCTCGTGCTGAGACAAGGCCGGGGGCAAGAGCAATCTTACCACGATGCCTTCTCTTCCTGTTGTTGTAGCCACCGCCACTGCCGTGATGGCGTCTCCGGTCGTGATCACCCATTGAAACCAAATCGGATGTTATTGTTGTTGTTGTTGTTTCCGTCGTCCGAGGGCAGGATTGAACAGTGTTGCCGAAGGACAGTCTTCCAGTGTCAGTCAGCCTTGAGATGAGATCCACGTCAAAAAGTTACGGAGGGAAGGCGCGAGCTCCCCCTGCTAGCTGAATTGTCGCGCGTCAATTGGGCCCATTCGATGTCACCCTTAACGCATTCCTGCCTGAGGCATACACTCGATGGAAGGTTGTACCGTTGTAAGCTCCCCTGACCGATCACCGAGGTCACCTCTCAGTAACTTACGTAAGGCGTGGCCTTGGAAATGCGGGAAACCCACGACAAAGCATCCCTTGTGGTAAACATGCCCCGCAGCAACCAACATGTCTTGCAAATAGCAAAACTACACACAACTCGACTATCATGCACGGGCAGGGTCAAATGTGGAGGAACTAGCTGTTGAATGATCGATCGCCTTGCATTGATCCGGCTCGGCCATCCTGAGCCAGTTCATAACAACAGCTACAGTCTTTCCCAACGTCTGAGCAAAGTAGCCAGTCCCATCCCTTTTAATTGACCTCATTGGCTCGCTATCATTGCGTGGCCATGAATAAACAGAAAGCTGAAATCTTTTCCTTGGAATCATGCCTAAAACCAATCGAGACCTTCCGCCCGCAACTCCCAACAGACGGGAGAGGGCTTCCCGACCCTCCCAGCCCCCTCCAACAACCATCGGGGTTCCGAGCCTACAACAGTATGTCCTCCACGCATCTACCGATTGCTGACAAGCAAGGGGGCCTCGCCGGACCATAGTAAGTGATGAAATGACGAAACAAAGGTAGATCAAGCTACCAAGCATAATGGCCCGCCTGTCGGAGACGGAGTAGCGTTTTTTTTTTTTTTTGCGTAACATGAGGGGAAAAACAAAGTGAGAGCCATCTCAGGTCATGCACCAGTACACGGTCTAGTACGGCATCTCTGCGGAACGCAATGATGCGGCCTCCAAGAACACGGTGAGCGACATGATGCACAACCCGTACGTCTCAATGGGCCAATCTTTGCCTGCCCTGATTTCTCTGCCATCTCGAGGAGCAACGACTTCATGAAGCACGATACATCCTCGCACATTCTCGCCAGCGAAGCTGTGCCCATCACGAGCCATCCACGCAGCCAGCTTCTAGTCGTCATTCAACATTCAACATCTAGTCATCACTTGATCCGCGCTCGGGGGGAGGCCGATGCCCCCGCAGTCAATGCATAAATTCGATCTCATTATGCGCTGGTCGAACGTTGAGTTTGCGGCCGAGAAAAGTCGGGAACAATCCATGAGTGCGCTGAGTCCCTGTACATGGCCTCGGCGCGTTCAGTCCAATTTAGCCATCATATCTGCCTTCGGGATAGGAGTGAAGTTGTCGATGTCCAATCCTCTTTGGGCCAAAACGGGCTTGATGTGAGCGGGTACCAGTTGATTGTTTAAATTAGGTGCAATGGACAGTTCTGTTCAAACATCAGCAAAACTTGCGTTGCATACTCGAAGAAAGCAAAATACCGTGACGAGTGAAGTCGAACAGGGGGGGTAGGTCCCTGATCTCACCGCTCTGGTGCCGAGAGTCAGGCAGCCTAGTGTTGGGGTCTCTGAGCTCGTCGAAGAAGGGATGAACCATAGCTTCAACAGCTGCTTGTCTCTCCGTCGGTGTGTACTCGAGAAGACGAGCGATCAAGTCGATAGCATTCGCATCTGCCTTCCTGAAGACCTTAGCAAAAGGATGGGGTTTAATCTGAGGGAATTTGTGTTCCATGTAGTTCGGGTTCATCGTGCGAATTTGCTCCCGTGTCGGCGTGCCCAAAACCTTGATGATTTCCACCAATTGGTCGATACCAGACTCTCCTGGGAAAAGGGGCTGTCCGAGCATAAGTTCTGCCATGACGCAGCCGGTGGACCACACGTCTGTCAAGGCTTGTTAGCTGCCACATAATGGACGTGTTGAAGGGTAGAAGACGTACCGATCTTGGTCGTGTAGTTAGTAGCACCAAAGATGAGTTCCGGAGCGCGGTAGTATCGTGAGCAAATGTACGATACGTTCGGCTCGTTCTCCACCAAGATCTTTGCGCTACCGAAATCGCAGAGCTTGAGAATGCCTGATGTAGGATCGAGAAGGAGGTTTTGGGGCTTAATGTCGCGATGGCAAATTCCCTGGGAGTGAATGTACGCGAGGGCTCTGAAAAGTTGGTAGATGTAAAGCTTGACCTCCAGGATGGGCATCGTGGTCTTCATCTTGTTGAAGAAGCGCGACGCACGGTAGACGGTCTCAGGAACAAACTCCTGCACGAGATTGAGGTAGACCTCATCTTTCTGTATGAACTTGATCAGTGGTATGTTCCCCGTCAGAGGAGACCGCATGATTCCTTACGCGTTCGCCATTGGAGTAGTAGAAGGCCTTCAACTGTACGATGTTGGGGTGACGAACGATGCGCATGATTTGCAGCTCACGATTCTATCGCGTGGATTAGCTGTGGAGCATCAGAACGAGGTGAATACAAGGCGAACCTTGAATCTCTTGTCCTGGAGAACGCGCTTGATAGCAGCATCCTCTCCTGACGGCGAGAGCTTTGTCTGGAAAACGACGCCGAAAGAACCATTTCCCACAATCTTGCATTGGGTGTACTGCAGATCTCTTGTCTCTCCAGTAATTCCGTCTTGCACCTTTTCGCGGATAACTTCTGCAGCGCGAATCAGCATGGCGGTGCCGAGTGTATTCGAATCTGGACGCAACTTACCTCCCATCCTGAGAGTGTTGAAAGCGGCGGGGCGATTCTGCGCCATGGCTCAGAGGGTGTTGTCAGCACGGCTTAAGCCCTGCTATTGATGGCCGACGTTGGGCGAAGCGAGGTCGAGGACAGTGAGGGGTAGCAGATCCGAGACTCGCAGGCGGGCCGTGATGGGCAGTTGAGAACGATAACCGTGTTTCGCTGAAGTGGAATTTGTGCAACGGTAATTGCACGGCAGTCAATATTGTGGTCGGCGAATGACCTGCTCGTTTCGAGAACCAGAAGAGTAGAGTAGGAGTAGTCTTGAAGCGGGCTGGAAACGAGGGCGAAACCGACAGCGGATTAAGAATCGGGACTCGGCTCAGTGTTTCCAAAGACGAGAATTCAGAATGTTTTTCGAGATGATCGTTCAATCCTTAGGTAGCTGGACGTGGTCATTAGCAGGTTGAGCGGGAGAACAAGAAGCAATGATGCAGGAAATCAATCTTGGTCGACAGAGCGGAAATGGGCAGGTTGCGATTGTGTCGTGCGACGAGCAATGATGAACGAGGATGGCAGACGAGGGGTGCGGGGCGGGAAGTATTTTGACAGGGAGAGAAAGAAAAGTGGCAGGGCAGGGGAATATGAATGATGGCGACGATGCAAGACGAGTGGTGGCAAGTTGAGGACCAGGGAGCAAAAGCGACGGGACAGGAGGGAAAGGTATGATGTGGTGTAGTACGGGAAAGGTCGCTATGTAGGTAGCAACAGCAGGATGGACACGACGGTCCAGGACTGGACAGACGCGAGGATTTGAAGAGGCAGACGCAGAAGACGCAGAGCAGCCGGTACTGAATGGGACAGAAAACGGGAGGGGGTGTGGGATTGGTATATGCTGGTTAGGTAGATGCGCTGTGCATGCAGTGCTGCAGTGAGGTGATTTTGTTTTTGCTCTGGTTGAGGGAAAGGAAAAGGGAAAAACTGTCAGGTACATGCAGACCTGTACCAGTAGCGTGAGGCAACTACAGATACCTTACATTACCTCAAATCGCCCAAACCAGCACGGGGGAAGCTGAAGTAGTAGGTCACAGCAGCGCGGGCTAGCAAGACCACTCCCAGTTCTCGTATGTAGATGAACTGGTGATGACGGGCCAAGAAACATTGCAAGGTAAGGTGCAGTTGCAGAACCGTGAGGTGCGGTGCGGTGCGGTTGGCTGTGGACTGGGCTTGACTGGACTAGACTACGGTGTCTGTAGGTGGTGCAGTGCAGCGCAGTACAGTCGGGTGGGGTGTGATTTTGGTGGTGTGGGAAAGGGGAAGGTGGTGATGACGGCACAGCACGTCGCTGAGGGGCAGGCTTGGGCCAGGCTCAGGGATCGTGATGTTCTTCTTTCTGCCTTGTGCGACACGGGGGATGCAGACGAGGGAGGTTGGGGATTTTGGACACGAAAGGCAGGAAATGCTCACTCACACACGCAAAGCATGGCAATTGTCTAGAAAGGCAGAATGCCGAAGTCTAGAAGACAAGAACCTCGATATGTTGCTTGCCGGTGTGGAAGGCAGCAAGGTCGGGCAGCTGGGCTGGTGGTGGCTACAGGTAAGGTACGAGGTGCATCCGCGAAGCAGCGGCGAGACAGGAACACTCTCAGGAGCGAGAAGTGAAGTCGTGAGCAGGTGGTATTTCGATCAATTCGTTCGAGGACGTTTCTGGGTGGGAAAAGCGCAGTGCTCGATTTCGTTGGCGACGGGACTGGCAAGCGAATGCCGTTTGGGCGACGATGATGCACGACGGGTGCTGAGAGGTAAGGTAGGTAAGGTGGGAAAAAGAGGATGCTGTCACGCCGTTTGGAAGCGCGAGATGGGTAGGTAAGGTAAACTGAACTGGGTTCGGTTGGTTGGTGGGAAACGGGACCAAGGCGGTGGTGGTGGAGAGATGAATAAAGCAGGCAAGGTAGGCAGGGTTGGTAATAGTAAAGGTACAGGACGGCAAGGGCAGGCAGGTCGAGGGTTGAGGTTCGAGGTCAGAGGTCAGAGGTCAGAGGTCAGATGTAGCAACGGGAGTGGTAGCGGACGGTAGGGAGGTACTTTGAGAAGGAGGGGTCAGCCCGGGGTGTGTGCTGCTCTTTTGAGGCCTCGCGGACGACACGGCAGGGCAGACTAGCGTGCGCAGCTGGGCGAGGAATGACGGAGTGCGTCCCAAGTCTAGCGGCGGGGCCAGAGGGAGGAAGGGAAGAGATGTGCCTTACCTAAGGTACGGTAAAGGTGGGGGAGGAGAGTAAGGGCACCTCAACGACTAGAAAAAGTACAGAAACAGAATCCCGCGACAGGATGAAGCAGAAGCAATGGTGTTCTTGCAACTGCTTTCTCAACAAGTTCGAGTAGCTAAGCTGTTGTTGCTGCAGCTGCTGTTATTACTTTGTCCTCGCTGCCAGTATTCAAATATGACAATTCGGGTTCCAAATCCCAATTGGCAGATTCTCCAGTGCAGAGATGCAACGACTTCTATTACCCTGGGTACTTCAACGCGGCAGAGATCGGCTCCGTTCGTTTCTTTTTCCTTTTCTTTTTTTTCCTTTCCCCGTCGTTTTGCTCGTTATCGACCTCCCTGCCTTTTGGGACGGAAGAGACGCTGCAATGGAACGGTGATGTCGGTGAGCGTCCAAATGGGTGTAGCAAAGCCAAGGTGAGAGATGAGGCGGTGCCGCAAGGTGAAGCCTTACTTGCAAAGTACAATACCCTACCTCCAGGTCCCAGGTCCCAGGTCCGTCAGTCTGGAGGCGTACCTGAGCAGGTAACGGGCGCAATTGACCGAGTAAAGCGAAGTGGCCCAAGCAGGTAGCAGTCGGCAGCTCGATACCGTCGTTGCGGCGTGAAATAATCCCCCGTGCACACAGTGACTGGAATGAAAGCTGTCTACGTGGATACGTATGCGATGCGGTAGAGAGCGATGCTCAAAGAGCGAGTGAGGTCACGTAGACAAACCCGTCTGAAGCGGGAGCGGAGGGTTTTGAGTGGAATGCGCGCGCGGAAGCAAGAGGGGCGGAAGTTCTCCCAGGGTGAAGCAAGGTCAGGTAAGGCCGGCGCGCCGTGCCATGGTGCCGGAAGATCCAAATCTCAAGTCTACATACCTTATATATAGGTTAGGTAGCTAAGATAGGAAGGAATCGATTGGTATAACTCGGCGCACCTAGCTTTCGGAGCGAGCGTTGGCAACGGCGGTAGGAACATGGGAGGCTCGTCAAAGAACGAACATACAGAACAAGTTTACTCTGAGTCCCGGTCGGTCCTCAAGGCGGGTCGATCTAAAGCAGCTGGCCAGCTGTCTTCTTATTTCAGGCATGGTGGAATAAGCAAAGTCTGTCGGGTAACGAGAAGGGTCTCCGCAGAGGATTATTGCAGTATTCTGAGCCTATGGTGAGGTGGTGGTTGGGGATGCAGACGCGGACGCGGCACGCGATACTCGGCGGCTGTTACTAGAAGGCCGGAAGCTGCCCGTTGAAGATGGGAAAGACGGGATCTGGATGGAGCTCCGGTCAACACCACAAACCGGTGGAGCGAACGAAGTGACGACCGGGATCATGTACGTAGAAGGCAGGGCAGTAGGGGCTGCAATGGTGAAAGTAAGACAGAGCTCGAGTCCAACGTGTTGCATAACTAACTACCTACCTTACCTGGTACATACATAACTGAGGTTAGGTAGTAGTAGACAACAAACTTAGCAGCATGCTCCTGGGCAGCAAAATCTGCAAAGACACAAAGTCAACTTGGCCAGAACTCACAGACCATAAGTCGCAGCGTCCACCAACGGTGAGTCAAGAAATCAAGCCATAGTGCATTATGGACGGGCAAGAATCGCACCTCAAGAAGTAGCAACAGGCACCAGAAGGAGCCAAAGTTAGCCTTTCATTGTCGTCCGTTCTAGACAAGGACCCACTGCAGCAGGCGTGCTCATGTGCTCTTTTTGAGACGGGGAGGCAGGCGCTAAAACTCGGCAAGCGGAAGTCAAAAAGCCAATGGCTGCTCATGCTTGCCGTTGCAGCCATTCAGCCAAGTCAGTCCGTGCCGCAGCAAACCATGCCGACCAACGTAGGTACCTGGGCTGGGACGGGACTGCCTCCCATCCTGTCATGCCGCGGACACTCAGAAATAGCTACAGTAACCTATGGAAGGTTATGATCCAAGATCAGTTACACTGCCGTACTAAGCACATTTCACCTCAATGCAGAATGATGGGAGAGATGCAGAGGAAGTAGGAAGGCACTCTTATGTATTATGCTTTCTGACCGGGCTCTGGCTTCACTTTTGAAGCCACAAGGAAAGTGCTTCCTGGGTACCAACCTAGGTACCTCAACATAATGTAAGCAGAAAGGGTAGGCAGGAGCCTCAGGCTAGGGAGGCTCTTCCTTGCATGCGCTTCCCCTCCGAAGATTCAAGAGTTGCACTCCACGTGCACGTCTTGGATAGAACATCACGTGGACTCTTTCTCCTTGACCTCCTTTTTGTCTCTTATCCCTCGTAATTGCTGTATTGCAACATCTGCTGCCCATTCCCCTATCCCAACTCTTAGGTATTTTCATCCCACATAAGGCAACACAAGGTACCTTAGGTAGGTAGGTTAGGACGGCCTGTATCCACCTTAAAACGTCTATAGTAGCCTGCTCCGTGTCGCCGAGGTACAGTCGACTACATTTGACCAGCTGACCTGCTGGGTATTCCCATGCGTACCGGCCCAGTATACGAGCCAAGGGGACTCAAGCCATGCACTAACCAAAGGCCCAATCCAATGCCAATGCCACTGTGCCTTGGGCCGACCTGCTGAGCGACCCCCAATCCTGCAGGGTCCAACAAGTCCATAGTATTCTCCTGTCCGCACGTTCTTCGATTGTCTAGACGTTCGTCGCTGACTTGCAACTAGTAATTGAACCACACCCCGACTGAGCTGCTTCGTTCGCAAGTCTCCTTTTCAGATTTTCTAAGGCTGTCTTCATGATGTCACTGGATAATCAAAAAAACAAACCGCCGGTTGCAGTATGGGATCGGCTTGTCGCTACCGGACAGGCCATTCCCAGCTCGCAACAACAACGTAATACCCGGCCGGAGGACCAAAGCATTGTCAAGATGGACAGGTCGTAGGGTTGGTACCACATTGTCACCTCCGACAACCGAACAAGCCGGAAGTCTGCAGGGTCGGGACCAATTCAAAGGCAACGTCTGCAGTCGAAACCACTGTTCATCCTGCGTTCTGCGTCTCCATCGAACGGAGTTCACCATAATTGGCTGGCACCAGCTACGCACAGTCCAGCCTTAAGCTAGGCCATGCAAACACCTCCATCGACGATATTTTGATGTCCGACTCTGAACCGTTCATCACGTTAAGGGAATCACGAGCATTGGATCCGGTTCCCGCTTGCTCCCGTTACTCCCGTTACCTTTCGGGAAGGAGGGCAGTCGAACAGCTGCTGATCACATCCTAGCACAGCTGCCGAAGCCACCTCAATTGAGAATCAAACCACGACCACTGGCAATTGAGTATATACTACAACAACTGCAACACCCCTGGTCACTGCATGCCGTCTGGGCAAGCTTTTTAAATTATTTCTTTCTTTTATATTGGGATTCGCCCGCAGCACACCTCCTGCATTGGAACGAAGTTGCCCACAGGCCTCCCGGGAAGAGGAAAAAAAAAGGGGGCAAGAGTTGCTTTCTGAAAACTTGTCGACCATCTTGCTACGCGCAAGCAGGGATGCGCTCTTTGGAATTAAACATCGCCAGAGCCCAGAGATGGTGGGTGGGTGATTGCGAAGACGGGGGCGGCAGGGCTGGTGCTGATGCTGGTCAGAGCTCCCTTTTCCTTCGCCTCTTTCGTCTTGCTACGACCAATCTCCGGAAGACGAGCAATCGCATTTTGTCACAGCGGAATTGAACTTGGGCACAACTCTTCTCATACTCCAGCCAGCTGTTCCATCACCCATTGACTGGAGACGTCGCTTCTTTTACGATGCTGGGCACATCCTCAACCCCGCCAAAGAGACTGGAGAGAAAGTCCTATGACGACGTGCGTATACTAAGTATGTGGAGGAAACGAGCAAGTGCGGGGCATCTTGTCCGGGACGAGTCAGCGTCTCGTTGAGGAGGGGCGGAGATGGGTTGGGACCCGCCGCTTGGTGCTCCAAGGCGAGAAGTACTGCAGTAGGGAAAGGACAGAAGCGGTCGTTCTTGTTCCGAGTGTCAAGTCGTAGTGGAAGCGCAACACATATTGTGTCAAAGAATCAACCCCAAGCCACAGCTCATTTAGCGGGTGTAGTTTCCACGCCCACGGTAAGTCATAGTGACACTTCCCAAGTAATCAAGTGAACAGCAGACTCGACAAGAGAAGACGGGCTTGACAACGCGTATTAAGAAGACGAGCAACCCCGTTACGCTATCATCAACGACTGCAGTCATTCGCCTGGCCAGGCATTGGCTAATGCAATTGAGTTGGTTAGGCTAACTGCTCGCTCAACGTTTATTTCGCCGTGCCTGACAGCTATGTGTGCTCATCGCGCCGCTGGCAATACTGCTGCTCCCTGCCACATACCTTAGTGTTTTTTTTTTTTTTACAAAAGTCCGTACGTTTGGATGCAACGGTTGTTCCTCTGAAGTTCTACATCATGCGATGTCCAAGCTCTTGCGTCAGTCTGGCGCTTGGGTTTCAACAGAACGTGCACCAAACCTTGCAGCAGCAGCAACAGTGGCGGCGGAAGCAGAGGCAGGGCAGACTGCTGAGCCGCCTCAGTTTCTTGGGGTTTCAATTTCATTCCCGTTTGTTGGAGGGCTTTTTCAAGACGACGTACCTTATCTTGTGGGCTTCAATGTCTTGGGTTGAAGCTCTGTGTCTCTTCCGATACCACAATCACGGTGCTACTGACTTGGATTCTCGTCTTGTTCCTGGCCCAGAACCCCCTGGAGTGCCGCCAGTCGGAACGTCAAGGGAGAGTGAGGTGCCAAAAGAGAACATTACTTAAGCCCAAAGCATGTGACATGCTTCGCCGCAGCACGCGTCGAGGTGTCATCCAATGACAAAGCGCAGGCCGTCATTGAGAAAGCGAGTTTGGGGGCTGAGTGGGCAGATGGGAACACTGAACTGTTAACGAATACCTGAGCGACATGCACCGCAACCCCGGGGGTCGGTCGTCTTCTTCTGGACACAAACAGGTCTCATGACCTTCTCATGCGACGCTAGAGACACATTTTAGGTTCACCTGGGCCACAAGAGGTCAGCAGCATCTGATCATTTTTCCTACGTTGTCCTTCCTGGGCATGCGGCTGTTGCTGCTGCTTGCTGCTGCTACAACTCGCCTTCTCCTATGGATTTTTCTGTGCTTGCTAATACACCCGGTCTTTCGCTTATTACGACGGGCCGTGGGAACATATATTGGCAACTATGAATGGAGATCTCACTCGAAGGGAAAGGAAGCCCGCATCTGGGCCGGTCGGTTCACTCCCCTGTCTACTGCTCAAAATCAGTCTGGAACTTTAGAACTTGAGTTGAGCCCCCCCTTGCGTGGTGAAGCAGCAGCAGCAGCATCATCATCATCATCATACCGCGTCGTTGCTTGTTCTGTCTGCCTTTCGGAGGTGCATCGCTGCAGAAGCAGCAACAGCTGCAACAACCGCTGCTGCAATTGCGCAAGCTGCAGTGCCATGCAATGCCAGGTGCACCTCTGAGGCATTTTGTGTCTCCATGTCACTCTTCTTCGAAAAGATCAAGACATGATCTGCTACCGCCACATAGATCCATTCGTCAACTTTCTTCGTCATCGTACGCGCAGCCCTCAAACCAGCGCCGTTACCATCAGTACCTACCACCACCGACGACGCCCGCCCGCCGTCCCGGCACCCAAGTTGCAGCGGTGCCTTGTCTCTGCCGAAGTGAAACCTCCGATGAGGCGGCGTGGGAGTAAGGACTGCAAGCTCGCGTCTGGCCGTTTTTTTTTTTTTTTTTTCGTGTCCATGGTTCATCTCAGAACTCGAAAATATCCTCCATTTCTTTCAAATCGAGTGCTCTCTCCCGCTGATAAGAGACAGGGGTCATCCCACGGCCATCGCAAAGCAAGGCAAGCAATCCCGGTCTTGGTTGCCACGCCGCACCTTGTCCATCAGTCGCCTGCTTGAGATGGCATGAAGCCTCTTATTGAGTGTTTGGTGGGATGCGTTCTGCTTCTTTCTGACTAATCGGTGGCTTCTCAGTCGCCGCTGGCGTCTGCTTGCCCACTGCCGTCATTCTTCCCCTCTTACCTTGATTGGCCCGTCATGTTTTGACAACTTCTGTCAATGATTCCGCTGCTGCGGTGCGGGATTAATTGGCAGCCCACGGGTTCTCTCTCGCCTCTTGATAGTCGTATTGAACTCGCAGCAACTGGTTGGCTGATCATGTTCGGCTGCGGTGGCTGATTGATTTAGCTGCCCACCGTCGAGTAGCGCGGCGCCTCCTCAACCTCTTTATTGGGTTGCACCCATCTAACTGATACGTCCGATCCGACGCCTTTTCGCAGGCCACGTGAGCCCCAAGGTTGCTTTTGGTCGCCCTTTGTACCTACCCCCTGTACAATGCGCATTTCTTTCACTGACTTGCAGCCCCAGACCTGCAGGACATATTGTAGAACTCCATTCCTGTTGGTTGAGACGCACAGACGGAGGTCGTTGTTGGACACTCCCGTGTGCGAGTTTCCATCCGACCCCTTGCTACTCACCTGTCGCCTGGCTCGCCAGGCCCTGCTGTGGTACGCCGAATCCCTGAGCCGAAGCGGTACTGCAATACATCTCGTCAACGCGTTCCTCTCGAGGCAGCCGCATGGCCCTAACACTTTCCTCTGTTCCGTCGCCAACTGGCTAGCCTCCATCGGGGAGGGAGGGGGCAAGGGTCAACGCCGTGTTCATGGGGTTCACATACTCGACGAACGGCAGACGGACCACGAGAGCCGGCCGTCGTTCGCGTGGCCGTCCTTTGAACGTGGCAGTTGGTCACTATACTCAGACATTCCGCCAGGAACCCTCCAGGCCAGATGAGACTCATACCGAATGCTGGGTTACATGCCTGCTGGATCTTTCCTGGGCCTTAAGAATATAGCGGCACGCGGTTCAACATTCAAGTTATCTCCGGGCCCGAAGCAGCCAGATCTCACCTCCCGTCGACGCAACATGGCCGAGAGGACACGGCGGATACCAACTTCACACGCTTGTTGGGTGGAGAATATACTACCTGGAAACGGACAACTATGCGAGGACAAAAGGAAGCATACTGCAGACAGAAAGAGAGGCATGCTGTTGCTGGACGGCCATGATGCCACTGCTCCCTTTCGTCATACCCTCGTTCAGTTTTCAGCGATGGTCAGGGGCATTCATTGCGGCTCTCTCCATTGGACAGCTTGTGACCAGAGCTCGCGCATCGCCATGGATATATCAAGCTACAACGGCCGTCTGCAGCCGCAGGAATTGAATGGGCCATGCGCCGCTACGCCTGCTGGATTGTCGGATTATCCCAGGCTTTTCGACCTCTTCCCCACAATTCTAGGTCGACTCCTCATCGGTGAGGTTCCCGGACAACGGGGATCCATAGCCGAGTCACCAGCCGTCAGAATACATATGCTGATGGAGAATCACAAGGGCTTCCGTAGGATTCACGAGAATGCCCATGCCGAAATTCCCACGATTTGGGCGGAATACCGCCTGTTACCGCAACCAGCCGTCTCGACTGTAGCTACGTACGGCCAAACAAATTCCGCGCTGCTCTGAGGCGAAAGTTGCCCTATCCGCGCCTGCGAAGGTCATGTCAGATGTGACCATGGTGTTCTACTCTCTCTCTCACGGAGAGGACAGTTGTTCAAACCGCATATTCAAGAAAATGTCATTCGAAGGCAGTCCGCTAGGTAGGTTAAATTCAGTCAGCAGACTTACTGAGAAGTTCCCGCCTTCCCATGAACAGGAACGGGGAGGAAACATGGAGCTTCAGCGCTCTGCTGACACGAACCAATGCTCTTTAGCCAGAAATGAGTTCACTTGTGCATCTGTCGCTCATGGGAGCTTCTTGAGGAAGTTCTGTCCCATGTATTTTCAGCTAACTACGAGGAAGTCCCAGGCAGGAAATGGTAACATCTGAGCTAAACCGCGACGGCCAGCGGTAGCCGACATCTGAGAGACATTGCCAAGTCTATCCAAAGATCTATTCCAAAAGATTCGCCGCACATGTGTTGCTCAGTATAAGGGCTCACGATATCTCTCTCTATCGATCAATTCTGGAAAGCGTCACAGGCACGGGCCGGAAAGGTCGCCACCGCTCGCTACATTGATGTGATGCGTCCCAACCACCTTCCGAGGTCACCGAAATGTTTCGGTCGGTATCCCTGTCAAGCTCGGATCAGTCGAAGGTTGTTGCTTCTCACCGGTAGAGCTGCTAGCCAGGCATGCAGATGCATATCAGACGGAATAATGCTACTCTAGTATGCGTCCGAGGTGGCTCTCTGGTGTTTTCAATCATTCGAAGATAAGCAAAGCGACTACTCGTATGCAACATAGACGAGCACGAAACGGAAATTTTCTGAGGATAGAGAAACAACTAGTAGCATTCAGCCCGTCTTGCCGTCCAGGGGACCAACGAATCAGACCGATTCAATGGTCTCAATGCTCCCGCCTAGTTCGCAGGGGCTCTGTAGCTACATTCTTAGGTGCGCCATCTTCAGCCAGGTACGTGCAGGTTCTTCCTCTTCCTATTCCCCGCCGAATTCTGTCACAATTGATGGCGAATTGGTCAGGTTCACACACCACCTCGCCATTGCAGCCATGCAGCGACCTTCATCATCTGACGGCAACTCCAGCCTCCCTTTGCGTCTTTTGACGTTGACATGTTTGCGTCGATTACACGCACGAAGTCCCGGCATTGGTTGGTTCAAGTCTTACGACCCATCGATGATCTTGTCCCCTGCGGAAATATCCAGCAGGATCCCAAACCGGTCTTGTCCATCACAGATTCTCGGAGATCGCCAGGCCACTCGCGGCTACGTCCAAAGCCCGCCCCCGTACCGCAAAGATCAGTCATCGGTTTGCATGAGAGAGACTGTCACTAGTGCGATTCTCAGCAGTGGGCTACGACGTGCTGTGCCTCCGTCTCCTTTGAGCGACGTGCATTCCGAGCTAAACTCGTATCACATCCACCAACAATTCTCATCCTTGCACCGGCATCATACAGCTCAACATGGTTTTGGTGTCTTTCTCTGCCCATCCGAGGATGTTGTGTTGCAAAGCTTTGTGTCACGACTACGGCATTTTGTTTCGTTAACCTGCATCATCGAGTTGCCTAAAAAAAACGCCTCGTCTTCGGTACGCATAACAGCCTCCTCGGGAAGCCGCTATAGCGCCCCGTCCAGATGGCGCCAGCAACGCGTTTCGGTGGCTGACTGTTTTACTACGTTGTGGAATCTTCAGCTCATCCTCTGAATCGACTCGAGCTTGATTCCGTCTCGCATTACGGTCTTCCAAAGTCAGCGCCAGGTAGTCCCTCTCAAGAAAATACCGGCGAGATCCGGCGGGAGCCGCCTACACTCTCCCACAAGTTATTGAAGTGCGTCTGGCTGGTCTCTTCCCCTTCACGACTACAGGGACATTCACAGAAGAAGAAGAAAAGGGGGAGGTCGTACTACTGCTGATCTCGACGCAAGATATGGCGGGACCTACTGAATAAGGCCCATCCACGTGCCTCGCAGACGCTGCCGTTGCCGCCTCAGAGCCGCGTTTGTCGTGGCACCGCACGCAAGCCATCATTCTCATGCATACCGCTGGCCCTAAGATCTCCCGCCCAACAGGATCGGCAGGAGGCATCTCCCTGGTTCAGCGCAGATACTACTACCACCTGCCGATGATAGCTCTCTCTTGCAGGCGTTGGACGAAGGAGAAAATAAAGAGGGGGGTTTCGATGTTCGGCGCAAATACGGTTCGGCGCCTGCGTGTTACAGTTAAGACTCTGAGAGAGAGAGAGAGAGAGAGAGAGAGAGAGAGAGAGAGAGAGAGGGAAATTTTCTGCTCTGTCGGTACGCTCGTTTCTTGCCTGGTGAGTGTGAGTGAGAGTGGCTTGGGGTCATGGAAAAGTTTGACTTTTGGCATCCCAACAATTCCCCCCTTTTTTCTTGGTCCCTCCCCTACGACATTCCTGCCTATTCTGTTCACCGCTACATTGTTGACCGAGGTGTGTTAGTTATGAGAGATGCATGAGACATGATTTGATCTTTTTCGTCTCCCAGACTGTCACTACAGATTGGTTTTTTCATGAGACAAAGGGGTTTGAGCCTATCTTATCCGGGCCCAGCCCAACATTGCTTGGGATGACCGGCAAAAAAACATTTCTTTCTGCGCCCGCGCTTCCGTGATGATCGACATGGGCGTAATGCCACACGAGAGTAAACATGGTTCCTTGGTTGGGACACTCACTTTCGAAAGAAAAGCAAGGGTGATGATGATGATCGCTTGTACTACAACGTCTAGAAAGTCTCGGACCTATTTTTAGAAGAATAAGAATTCCTGGGCCACGAGCCGTCCGGAATTTCCACACGATTCTGGTTCGGGCCGGCGAAGGCTGGAAGAGAGACAACCCAAGATGTCTCGCTCCCCTGTGAGTGAGAGTGGCTTTGGTAATCCGGGTCGGTTTGCCGTGTCTGTGTGGCTTTCAGGGGTCGAACGGCGGCGTATTCGTGGACCTTCCGGGCCGGGCCGTCTGGTTTTGGGGGTGTTGTTGGGTAGATGAAATATGTCTGTGCTATTGGGGTCGTTCGGGGATTTGGTTGTCTGCTTGTATCCGCCTGCGGGGGGGAATGGGTTGTCGCGATGAGGTTTGGTTCCATGAGTGGTCGTGGATCCCAGGGCAAGACGATTCCCTGGGTATGAAGGTTCTTTCGGCCGCCCGAAAGGTCCTCCTCTTTTTATGTCGTCTTCGCTTGGTCGGGGTCCTGTACAAACCAAAAGCAGCAACTGCGTGCAGAGCCATAGGCTGGAGTTGGAAGTTGGTGCCACGACCAAGTCTCGAATTGCCAACACCGCAAACGTACGGAGTCGGTTGATTTCCGGTACAGAGCGGGTTTGAAAATTCGCTGGCTCGGGACGTGAGGTCGGCGCGTGCTCAGAAGCATCTTGTGACTGCAGAAAGTTCCTTCAGAGGTAGAAGCCGCGTAACACCCACATTGATGATGATGGGTATGGACGACTGAATGTGACGGCTCGGAGATCGAGGTCGATCAACTGCGAATTCGATTTCAGAGGCGCGCTGCGGCCCGTCGTCGGATGCGAGGACCTGCCAAGCAATCTCATCAGAGCTATACGACGCCATATAGCTACCTTACTAAGACTAGAGACGTAACAGCAGCGGGTGTGGGGTTGAACGCGCGACTGTTGTTTCCACGGGGTCGCTACGGCAAAGGTGTCTCTCGTATAAAATCAAGCTTCTAGTCGAGCAAGTCTAGTTGAAGGCGACGAACCGATTCCTATGCAGAGTCTCTCCACAGCCGCGGGTCTCTTTCCGGAACTCTGGATTGAGAGTCTCGCCCGTCTTCTTCTGCCGGTTGAGTATGGTGTTAGTGCGATGTATCCTGAGGAAGATACCGGTGACGATAGGTTGACATGGTCGTGAAGCGTGGACGAGACTGGGTGATTGACAAAGCTCCAATGCCCTGATTCGGAAGGTAACTGGGTTTCGCGCTCTGAGGCTTTCGGTTTCGGATGTGTGGAGTCTTGGACAATCTTTTGCTTTGGCTTACATGATGGCGAGGCAGTCGCTTTGATAACTAATACGCCCGCTCCCATTAACTAACCCTTACCCTGTTTCTTTAGAGAGAACGGGTTCAAGATTACGGGCCGTGGTTAGTTGCGAGGGCCCTGGCACCATATATACTTCCACTCTATTTGCGACTACCCGCTTCAGAGGCAGCAAACCACTGTTTTGAATATACTTATCAGTTTCAAGTACAATAAATTGACGATGTTCGGGAAGGGGTATTACTCTCCTGATAAACTTCATTGCAACGGATACAAGAAAGCACCGTGATGCCCCAACCCGGATTGGATTCATCAGTCGAGGGTTCCACCGTGCGCATGTTGTCCAAATCACGGAAACGACAGCCATCAAACTACCGTCTGGGCTCTAAATATCGATCAGGCGTATGGTTGGAAAGCTCGGTCTCGGCTCAAGGGCTACTTGGGCTACTTGGGCTGCTGTTGCTGCTGCTGCGGCGGCGGCGGCTCCTCAGTTGCGCAGACGACCTCTCCATCCTGCACTAGTATTCAGATCGATGCGCAAGGACTTTACATCACATGACACTTATTCATTTGCTACCTCTAGTGATATTTCATGTGGCGTCATGCCCGGTTGATGAGTCTTGGATCCCAGCATACTGCCAGCGAGATGAAGTGCCACACAGATAGACATACTACCTTATCCTCTAGTTTTGGCCCATCTCTTCTCGCTGGTATCTCGGGAATAGACTTCAACCCATAATGCGCCGGCCGCAATGTGGACTGTCTAGGGGATTCAATACCCATAGACCACCAACAGTCAGTCGCCACTACTCGTGCAAACGACCAAACGACAGTCTCGACTGCTTCGCCTCGCTCCTCCTGCGGCGTGGGATGGAGAGAAAGAAACCGCCGGATTCCTTACGAGTGGTGCAGCAAGCGGAATGGCTAGACCACGTTTAGCACGACTAGCAGTGTGCGCTGATTTTCTTGAGCATGCTGCACTTGTAGTTGGTCTCGGGAGACGTATGGGGCTCAAAGGGTGGTACTTTTGCGTTGATTTGTGGTTTAAGACACCACATGGGAAGGTGGATGCTGTCATGGGGTCTAAACATACCATAGTGACAACTGGGGCTTGGGGCAGGCCGTCACGTTGCTCTCGAACCAACTCATGACGTCGTAGTTGAGATGTTATATTATACTCCTGTCGTGAGTTCATCGCGAACTCCACAAATTTAGTCTCTTCTCTTAACGACACTTGAGGTCTCGTACCAATTCTGTTTGCCAGTGACGGGATATGCGGCATAGCACCACATGACAACATCAGTTAGAAGACTTTGTTTGGTCTGATCCACAGTCAAAGTCTCCCAAAGTTAATAGTGAGTGGTCCTCAAAGGCTATCACATGACACGATGGCTTTCGTTCATCAAAGCCAATTCATGCTGGAAGCCCAAGGTGCTCAACACGCTCCATCGCCAGGTCTGTACTCGAAATACACATGGTTGCAGCAACAAGTAATGGCACCAGGGGCCTAGAACCAGGTTGGTTCAAAACAATATTAAGTACAAGGATTCATCAAAGTGAGTGAACGAAGGCTCCACGCCAAACACCAAAAGACTGAACCGCTATTTGACAGGTTCCCAAAGAACTCATTGAGCTCCCGGGGAAGGGCTGGGGTGTATTGGTCAGCGAGTACGAATAAACTGTGCAGAGGGTCGCTATTCGCGCACCCAAGCCGTTGCAACGCCCAAGTTCTGATACATAGCTAATCATCCCACCCACGCTGCTTCTTCAAGAACGGCGCCTTTGCTCCCGTAAAGCAGCGCCTCGTCTCCACGACACGTGAGCTCAAGATATCGAAGAAGACGGCGGGGAATAGATCGGCTTATGCAGTGCGGACGATGATGGTAAGATCTTCGGTCCCACGGGGCGAAACATATATAAATAATGACTGCAGCTCGTTATTTTTGGCCTTATGAACAAGCCCCGGCTCATCCAAGGGCCAATCCGGCATTAAAGGCGGCGAGGGGCACCGAGAGCTTGGTGTTGATCAGCCACACCTTACCGTGCCGTGATGACATCCGTTGCGTCCCATGATGGACATCAAGCAATGTCGTTCGAGTTAAAAGCCATGCCGATGAGATGCATATCAAGAAGCGAGCTATCGCGAATACGGGGAAGTGGGTGATTGTGACTGGCCCGCGAGGTATACGCGGTGGCGACAGCGGCGGAGGATCGGCAGGGAGACGAGCTTGGGGGTTGCCTCCGACTGCACAATTGAGTTCGTCCGGTTTATACGCAAAAGTTCGAGGACACGAAAAAACCCTTTTCAGACATGATGTATCTTGTTCCTTGCCGAGTTGATTCAACTGGCGCGAAAGTGCATACGGCCGGCTCCCGGTGCCCGTCCGGAGAAGTGACGGCGGGACTGACCTCCGTGAAGTGTCCTGTAGGAAACACCACGGACACCTTCTCGCATTCGTCGTAGCTTGCGAACCCTGATTCCCACGTTGTTCCTGCATCATCGTCGCAAGTTGTGACGTTTGCCGCCCCTTTCGTTGTCGTTCGCTCTTCGTCCGAAGGATTGTCCTGGTGAGGCTGACTGTCTGAAGAACCACTCACTCCATGGGGCTGGAAAGCTCCAGGCTCGACCACCCCGCTCGGTCACCCCGCTCGATCGTGGTTGCAATGCAAGATAAACTGCTGCAAGCCTTGGTAGGAGTTGTCACGTCGTTCTATGCATGGTGGACAGACTTCGTCGCATGACACGTTGGAAGTATCGTACCGCGAGACCGATCTGCTTCTGCTGGGTGCGTTTGTCTGTGCGAGTGGATGCGGCTTCACCGGGAGGATTCATTAGACTCAAGGGATCCAGAGGGGGGTGAGATGTGAATGCATGCGCCGACTCAAATCAATCAGCCGTTTGGGAGTGTTGCTACATGGTGCAGGTTTCGCATCAAAACGTTGTCTACAAACCAGGGGTTGATCGAAGGATGAGCAACATCAATACGAGAAGACAGTCTGTCTGACCGAGAAATGTCCCACCCACAACGAGCTTCGGAGTCTTCCACCTTGTGATTTTATTTCTAGAGCCAATGACGACCCGAGAACCACGATCTGGGTGGGACTGCGTGAAGCTCAAGCCACACCCAATTTGCACCGCACTCAGCCAGGCATTTTGAGATGGGCCCTTCGATGCAACATCAGCAGATTTGGCATCGAAAAAAAAAAAAAAAAGCAACAGGCAACATGAAACTCTTTCCCGTGTCGCCTAAGCCTTATTGACGTTCTCATCCTCTTCATAATGGTAAGAAAAGCTGTGGGGTGCCTGCGGTCGCAGATGCTCAGGCACGGCACCCACAAACGCCCACCACACACGCTCTTCAACCTAAACACCAACACCCATCGCGAACAAAAGCAAAATGTACGCCTGAAGGGCGTCACTTGTTGACAAGAGAGGGATTCGAACCCTCGCCTATTTCTAGACTAGCACCTGAAGCTAGCGCCTTAGACCGCTCGGCCATCTTGCCGTGATGCGAGAAGAATCCAGTGGATCCTCGCTGGTGGATGGTGGACAGGGACGTGAGGTGGAAGATATACTGATCAACCCAGCGTCAGTCCGAATCGGCCGCCTATCGTGAGGTGGGGTGGTGAGAAGAGTCAGTCGTCCCTGTTGGGGGCGGAAAATGGACGATAGTAGAGTTGGGAAGTTCACTTCTCTTTCCTAAGCGTCCTCCGATGCTGCCCAACCCCTCTCGTTGCAACATCAACATTGGATGACACAAATGACACCTCAGGATGGGAACCGCCAAGTCCCAAGGTCCTCGACATTAACGGGGGCCATGCGGGTCACCAGATACCTAGTACGGAGATATCCGCTTATGAGCTTAGCCGTGGCCATTCTGCCAATGCGTGTTCAGGAACCAGACGACTCCGAACCACTGGCAAATTCACAACTCAGCTGAGAAGACAGGACATACTACAGTACTACGGTAGGTGCGAGGTGGGAGCGCTAAGCTGCAAACGTCGTGGAACGTGGCAGCTTGACCCTTGTCACGACCGCCTGGTATTAGTAAAGGACAAAACGATGAACGACTCAGGAAGCTTATTAGCAAGCCAGAGAAGTATTCGAAAGAAGTAAAGAAAAGAGAAGAAACACTAGCCAGTCAAACGGCGAAGAACGGCTGCCACACGAAACCAGCACCGGTTTTCCCGCCCTCTCCGCGCTAGTGTAGCGTACAGCAGCAGCCTCCTTTCGCCCTCCGAGACGGTTGCCAGAGATGGTCGATCGAGATAGCTTCTGTGCTAATTAAGGTGCTTTCCGTGGCTGCTGGTCGCCGTGCGCAACGTCTGGGTGACGTCCAGTCGTCCGCTGATGTTTGCAGGTCTAGCGCCCACCTATCTCACGGCAGTATTGCAAATCACCTTGGGGTGAGCTAAGGTTGGTGCCACTTGAGTTTGGACGTCGGGAAATATTCTGCGCGAAAGGAAGTTTTGGGGGGGGGGGGGGGGGGGGGGGGGGGGCCACCCCCCAGACCAAACACGTGCCCGCCAAGTTTAAA
>JAOQIF010000034.1:121341-191070 GCA_026260285.1 Colletotrichum sansevieriae
CCCCCCCCCCCCCCCCCCCCCCCCCCCCCCCCCCCCCCCCCCCCCCCCCCCCCCCCCCCCCCCCCCCCCCCCCCCCCCCCCCCCCCCCCACGCAGCAGTCCTCTCTCGTGCCCTGCATGTTTCAACGTGACATGGGCGGAAGCGTAATTGAGGAGGGAAATAAAGGGCACAAGAGAATCTCAGGGACCATCCACAAACCTTTGTTTCGGGCGGGGATGCTTGATGAGGAGGCGGAATGTATCTCCCCTCCTACCTCTTACAGTCAGCTTGTGGAATCTATAACAGCCGTCTCGAATACACGCGCCTTGTTCTACATTTTCTCAACGATCCGGCATACGCCCGAGACACCTCTAGAGGATTTTTGGGGTTGCTTGGACTCAGCCTGATGACGAGCGGACGACGCAGATATGGATATAGAGGCGGTAATCTGTACCGCACGTCAAGATTAGAACACGTACATGATGCAGCTGCTTTCCGAAATCATTTCTGGAGATTAGGGGAGTTGATGCAACCCAGCCGGAGGCGGGGCCTATTGAGCTTGTCAAATTGAGGGTGCAGGACGGTTGAGAGCTGCCCCCGAAGCTCTCTTAATTGCGGTTTATGCTTTCCTGGTCATCGACGGGTTGTCAACGCGGGCCGGCTCATGCGATCCTGGTGACGCGGTGTACTAGATAGCCAAGACTGCTCTTATACCTACTGTGAAGTAGATTATCCGTTCGGAAAGGAAGAAAGTGGCTGACATCTTGGACGAAAGAGGAACGCTCCCTCCTGACTAGCAGCTCGGGGGCTCCAAGGTGTGTCGCAGGCTACCTCAGAAAAGCAACGGCGAAGCTACGGCTATCTTGCGAGTACGGGCAACCACAAGAGATCTGCCATCGCGCCGCAAGTCACAGGAGTAGTGCTCCTCGAGCAGCGCCGGCTCAAGGCTCGCTAGTCAGGGGTGTTGATCACATAAGATTTGTATAGGCAGCGCCGTTCCTGAGCGGCGACATCCACTAAACTTGAGCCGTCTTCTGTCCGGTGGTGTCTGTACCGAAGTGCTCGCCTCCTCTTCGGCGCGACCTCTTACAGGCGGGCGGTCAAGACAGACAGGGGCAGGTCTACACACTGTAACCTAGGTACACTATCGTTAGTCCCGCGGTCCCCGGCATTTTCAATGGACAGAGGTGCAGGAATCGGCCTGATGTATACTTGCGCAGATATACCTGCTGTGACAAGCTACATGGCGATTAGCTAGAAGTAGCCTCCAGAAGGCAGTAAATTGGGGAAACCAATCCCATAAACCCTCCCCCCCCCCTTTCCCCACCCCTTTCCTTCGTGCACGATGAGCTCAAGGTGGAAGTTGCTTGTCCAATGGATTGCGAGGCATGGACGACGGGCACCCACCAGCTGCGTGAATCTCCGAGCTCTCTGCTGCCAATTTACCACATTTGCTTGCAGCTGATGAGGCCTACCTCAGTATTACTCATCATCACATTTTAATTTGCCATGTCTAAACCTGGTACGGCACCTACCTAGGTAGTGCGGTGTCGTAGTGTAGTAGTCATAGTCGTAGTCGTCGTCCTGAAAATCCAAGGCAGTAGTAATAGTACCTCCTAGATAGAGCTGATATCTTGGGTTTATTTCGAGGTGACAGCCAGGTTCCTTTCTTTTATCATCCTCTCACTCATCCTCTTTGCTCACCACAGTTGTTGTAGTTGTCTTGACTCGTCGCAATCGTTGTCGTCGCCAAACGGAAGCACTCGCTCTCAACGCCCTGAACTCAATCACTAACCAACAATCGCTTGCTCGCTCGCTCGGTCGCTTTTCACGAATCGATAGTAGTCATTTGCTGGCTTGCTAGACAAACAGAAAGAATCGTCATAGTAAAACATCACCCTGTCTCGCCCCGCCCCGCCTCCTCGTTGGATTTGTCTGGGGTCGCCGCTGCCGGATTTGCTTTTCAATCTTTGCCTGGGCAAGGAAGGCACTGATTTTTATTTGATTTTTTTTTCTTACCGTTGCCTCTCTCATGAGAAGGGAGAGGCCAGGGGAACCCCTTCACTCCTGAACGTCTCTGGAAGTCCCACCTACCTAGCCCAGGCGCTGACACTGGGTCCCGTTTCCTCTCCTTTCCATCTGTCCCCCCATCCCTGTCCTTCAGACAGACTGGATCTCACTGCTTAGCCAGACCGACTGTGAACCGAACAGACGGCACTCGACTAAACCAGGACCACCACGACATCAGAGCGGGACCCTCTGATACCACCATCACCACTACTGCCCACCACCCTGTCGTTCCTGCCGACTGCCAGGAAATACTGCGCAGCTACACATTTCGCTCTACTGCGGACGGCAGGTACCTACCTACCTTGCCCTTGCCTGCCTCACTGCGCTGCTGCTGGCCGCATTGCTTTCACCGGCCCAGCACCCCTTCCTATCACTTGCGGTCCAGCAGGACCGAGACCGCGGCCACAACCACCCCGACTGGCACTGTGAGAAAGCGCGACGGGTTCACTACCTACGCCATAAGTTCCCAACTCTGAAAATTCCACGCCCCGTCAGACATAAACATTCATTACAACCCTCGCCGCCCGCCCCTGACCTGACCGCGTTGCGTAAAAAAAAAAAAAAAAACCCATATTCTCGAGCGACCACCCAGACTCAGATTCATTCACGAGCCTTTTCCTTCTCAACCTCGGTGACAGGCGAACCTGCCAATTCACCTCATTGCGATCCGACGACCCTCATCCGACCCAGTTTAGGGGCTCCTGCAAGGACGCACTCAGACTGCCAACCTTTCTGTCTGTCCCATTGACGAATTGGCCGCTACCCCCTAACTTCAACGCCAACGACCAAAGGGGTAAATTCGACGACCTTTCAACCCCAGACTCTCAGAAACCTCCTTCCTCACCCAGAGACAACCGCAACCGGTCGATCACGCCTTTTTCCTCACCTCAAATCCCGGATCAAGTTCATTGTCTTGTCAATCTTGGCCCGGGGCCCATCGCCAATCATGGCGTCTTCGTAAGTACCCATCTGTTCCCCTTTTCGTCCAGTCCCTTCTTTTGGACCATGCAGAACGGGACCGAGACATTGACTTTTGCGATTTGATAGCATCGGTGCGGCATTCCGCTCACTCTGGCACGACCTTACTAGCTACGACCGACGTACGTTCTGAACACATTGGCATTCGCTTTGATGACCGACCCACTGACCTTTTCCAGACTCGACCGTTGATTCCCCTTATCGGACTGGTCGACACGTTCCTCTGAACCATCGCCAGAGCGGTATTCTCACCTCAGTCGCGACCGCATCCGAATCTCGCGCCGACGTTTCCTCTCCTTACGGCGATGACAGCTACAATAGACTCACCCGCGACAGCAGCTACCATGGCGGCGGAATCCCTAATACCCCCACCAGCCCCAACCCGGCTGCGACTCCCTACTCTCCTGGTTTGAGATCGCAATCTGCCCGGCGCACAAGTCAAGCCGACGGTTTCGAGATGCAGAGCCCAGGCGATGTGCAGATGCAGTCCTTCCAAGATGGATCCCCTCCTCCCCCTCCTGTCTCCCACTCGTGGAAGAAGATTGACGCATGGGCCGAGGAGCACTACCCTGAGCTTTGGGACCAGCTTTGCGAAGGTTGTACCGATAACGACCTCAACGAATTGGAGCACCAGCTTGACTGCTCTCTGCCCCTTGACGTGAGAGAATCTCTCATGATCCACGACGGTCAAGAGCGCTTGGGCATGCCAACTGGTATCATTTTCGGTTCCATGTTGCTCGACTGCGAGGAAATTGTTCAGGAATGGGACCAGTGGCGAAAGGTCAACCAAGAATTCCTCTCTGAAGCGGCAATTCAGAAGCCGGCCATGCCGTCCAAGGCTCTCGGCAGCCAAAGCAGTCAGGCCTCTTCTTCAAGGACACCCGCTTCTCCTGCAGCTTCCCACAACCCGTCCTGGCGCCAGGATCTTATTGCTCGTCAGGACTCTGTTCCTCCTAACGCAGTACAGCGATCTTACGCTCATCCTGCGTGGATTCCTCTCGTTCGCGACTGGGGTGGTAACAATCTTGCCGTGGACCTTGCTCCTGGCCCGAAGGGCAGCTGGGGACAAATTGTCCTCTTCGGTCGTGACTACGACACTAAATACGTCGTCGCCCGGTCTTGGGCTCACTTCCTCGCGACGGTCGCGGACGATCTCAACAGTGGCAAGTGGTTTGTAGATGAGGAGACCAATGAGCTTAAGCTGCGGGAGTTCAAGGAAACTCGTGTTGAGCCTCCTTACTTTGGCATTTTGCGTTGGCGCATGGATCAGAAGTATGGTCGCAGGGCCGCAAAGCGCAAGTCTGTTGTGCCTC
Source organism: Colletotrichum sansevieriae (assembly GCA_026260285.1). Classification (NCBI taxonomy): domain Eukaryota; kingdom Fungi; phylum Ascomycota; class Sordariomycetes; order Glomerellales; family Glomerellaceae; genus Colletotrichum; species Colletotrichum sansevieriae. The sequence continues at coordinate 125,682 of JAOQIF010000034.1, forward strand.
CCAACAGAGCTGGCTCTCCTGCCGGATCTGGCACCAACTCACCGTACTCGAGCCCTACGAATACCGAACCCAACGGCGAACAGCGCGGCCGATCGATGCAGCGACTGGGCGGCACCTCCCCCATCGCAAGCCCTATCCGCCCCAGCTATGGCAATGGCAACAAGTCTAGTCCTCTGGCACGAGTAGCTGAGGAAACCCCTCTGCCTGATGTCCAGACCAACGGCCTCAAGCCCACGAAGCTCGTCGAAGTCGAAACGCCCAGACCCAGCGAAGACACTCCCAAGGGCTCCAGCGTTTCGCTGTTGCCCCACGCCGACACGTCCGATAATGACGGCAAGGAAAATGAGGACCCCGAGGTCAAGGTGAACGGCACGGCCAACGCAAAGCTCAATGGCAAGAAAGCAGAGGTTTCGGAGGAGCCAATGAAGGAGATCGAGATATAGACGGTGTGCAAAAACTGGATACGACAGAACGACGATACGGTTTCCCCTATTCTCGGGGTCTCGTTACGCAACGAGACTCGTCTTACAGCAAAACATCGGCGTTTGGGGCGTCCGTGGCTCTAATCATCATGAGAGGACGTCCGCAGGTCATACAACATTCAAGACTTTTTAACTCTTTTTTTTCTTTCCAAGCATCAGGGAACACGGCGGCTGGGCTTTTTGAAGTTCTTTTTTTTCCTCACTTTCTTCCTCTTTACTTTGGGCTCTCTCTGGAAAGGGCCAAGACGAGATGACGTTCAGTGGATATTTTTCCATTCTGAGTACTCTACAGTCTATGGACATAGCTGCGTGGCATACGTACATTTGCACCAACCTGCGTGTCTGGCCAGCCTGGGTCGGCTTTTGAGGGACAAATTCGACGGCACTCCCTTGGTGGAGCTCTACGCGGCGAGGATCCCACATGCTAGTGTTTGCAGGCGTGCCAATAATTGGTAGTGTACTATTAGGACCTTTCGTCTACTTTTTATCTCGAGCGCTCCGAGGCATGGGCGTAGGAATAGTCCTCAATTCATTCGGCTGTCATAGCCAGACCAGCTTTTTGTAGTCCCATGTGTGAATGCGTAAATAAGATCGTCGTATAACGTCGGCGCATCTGTTCAGGGTGCTGGAATGCCCCCTCTAACCTCGTATTCCACCCTATTGGGGCCGATTCGTGTTTGCGGGGTGTTAACGGGGTTAAGAATGAGCCTAGATCACAATCAGAGACCGGAATGCCCAGATCAGATCTACAAAAAGGGATTCACGTTGTGTCTTCGTACTTGGTGTCTTGAATTGTTGTGAATGGATATTTGTTCGTGGTACCTGCGGGATGTGCCCCAGTCTAGGACCCAATCCACAATAGCATCAGAGGCCCGCAATGCCTTGCGACTTCTTCACCTCGTGCCTTGGCACCTCCAAATTAATTCTAAATGCCCAGGCCGATATCATCGTTTTGCCCAGCCGCCCAGAACTGCCAGAGCTTAGCTCTGTAAGAATAGGACGCTGGACGGCAGCTGCGATCAGGTGACAGCTTCTAGGTCACGTGCTGTCCGGAAAAGCTCCGGAAACGAAGCAGGGACCAAGCGGGACTGTGACGCCTCAGCTGTGCCGGATCAACGTCAAGGCGACCAAGGTTCCTCGATAATCTTTGCAGCATTCTATCACCACCGACAGCTCGCACAATACGTTAGCGCCCGCGAACTACAGAATTCAAAATCGAACGATTGCAACTGCCGCGAGGTTGCCTCAGTAACGACGATACCGGCGACCGAAGAGCACTCGTCGCCCCAAGCCGCAGGCGACAACCACCGATCTCCGACCTACCTGAGCTACCCAGACATCACCACTTACGCAATCATGGAGGAGGAGCGCCTCTGGAAGTTCCGCAAGCCCGAGTGGCTCAACACCATCTGGGCGCGCAACTTTGGCGTCTACGGTGCCGGAGCTCTGGTAAGCTGCGCACAGCTTCTTCATTCTCCCAGATGAAGCAACACTCGTCGGGCAGCGTTGACGTAGCCAACTCGCCCGCTACGTCCGTCGGCGCCGAACCCTCCCCCTCCCCCCTCCATTACCAACCTTATAGAACCTTCAAAATCCCCCATGGGGCTAATTCTTGCCATTCATATAGTTCTCCATCGCATTCTACGTCATGCTCGACTCGGCCGTCTGGTCAAAGTCGGCCAAGAACGGCTCCGACACGCACATCACCTTCGTCGACTGGCTCCCGCTCATCTTCTCGTCGCTCGGCATGCTTATCATCAACTCAGTCGAAAAGGCGCGGCTATCAGCCGACAGCTTCTCGTACAGTGGCAACGGCGTCGCGTGGAAGGCGCGCGTGGTGCTCTTCCTGGGCTTTGCGGCGCTGGCGGGCGGCATGGCGGGCGGCGTGACGGTGTTCGTGCTCAAGTTCATCGTGCAGGACGTTGCCATGCCCGCGCTGGGCATGGGCATCGAGAACGTCGTCGCCAACGCGCTCGTCGGGCTGAGCTCCGTCGTGCTCTGGATCAGCCAGAACATGGAGGATGAGTATAGCTACAACCTCGCCCTGTGAGGTTTCATGTCCCAGGGTGGCTAATGTCTGTCAGGGACAGCGGTTGGGGACCAGTTCCGCAGGCGTCGTAGGGACTGAGAAAGGGACGAAGGTGGTCCTGTTACGCTGCGTGTGGATTCATTGGGAGATTGTGAGGCGACGGGTCTGTCCATAACGAGCAGAAATGCGTGTAACTATAGCACTGGACAACGGGGCGCAAGGCTTATTCGTCTGGCATGGCAGTAATTTGCATTTTCTTCGTGTGAACCTTGTATGCGCCGAGTCGCTCGCCATGTTGCGCCAAGGAGAGCAACTGTTTTGGGCGGAGATTGTTATGAGCGCTGTTTTAAAGTGGATTTTCCTTGGCTAAACCTTTTGCGAAGAATATGACCATACTGAAAGCTGACTCCAAAGTATTCGTCGATGAGCTTGTAGGATTGCGGAAAATCATTCAAGGTAGCCATAGCTGAGGTCCTGTCGATCAGACTCCGATTCAACCAAGCTCACACAATCAAATCAAAGGCGCAAATTCGCCCGTTGGCGTGCACGTGAGAGCATGCAAGCATTGAATGTACGTTTTCCATTGTTTCCCTTCATAGTAGAGAAGAGGACCCATAGTGGCGTATGCTCGTCATACGCAGACCGATGGGGTCTTCGCCGGTTTCCCCCCTGCTTTGCTCCCCAAAAGCCTGAACAACACCGGAAAACAACGCACCCGGTCTGCAATCGAAAGCGCTTTCCCAAAACGCCAGTACGCATCAAGGACCCGACATGGACCACGAACCTACAGCTTCTGGGCCGACGAAGTTGAGCTCGGGTTTTCTGAGCCATGACATACAAATGGGGGTGACGTTCTTCCAACCCATCTTCCACAGCACCATGATGGGCGCGGACAGCCTGACGACGACGAGTGTTTTTGTCAAAGCTTGTCAGTCGCCTGTGACCTGTCCCAGCTTAGGGGGTAGTGTATCACGACGTCAAGCACCAGCTAGGGGGGCCTTTCATCATGAAACCATCATCGCGTTGTGATGAAGCAAGACCGTGCCGTACCGTACACAAGGAGGGGCCCAGAATGAGGCAGCCCGGTACTACAACAGAAAGTGTTTGCCCGAGCATGATATTTCTGAAGAGAGTATACCGCTCTACGGTTTCCGTCAGACAGGCGTGAGTTCGCGCGCTTTCATAAGCCCTTGCTTGCATCACACTGAATGAGAAATATGAAAAGACGTGGTAGCTGAGAACCAAGCAGAAATGAATCAGAGGAATTTGACTTCCTGTGGATATTTTTGAGCTTCAAAAGATCGGAAATCATGTCCAGACCATGCGACGAAACTTGGCAGGGACTGCGCTCTTCAAATCACCTCTGCTTCTTTTTTTTTAAAAAAAGAACATTCTTTTACTGGAGTGGGTATCTTCTATTGCAGTTCATCCAATACTCATCAGACTTCTCGTGTCGTTCCGTGTCATCACCTTCTTCCTGAGCTTGGCCCTTTCGACCTATTTACGAGGTTCAGCCCCAAACGCAGGCCAACGATGCTCTCTATGCATCCAGCTTGTTGACATCCTGCATCAGAGTTTTGTACCTGCCCGTGCCTTGGACAACTTCCTTTGGTAGCCGACTCAGACAATCGTCTCTAAGCCGCTTCTTATCATAAGGCAACTTCTCCAACCTAATGGCTTCCAGAATGTAAGTCACCACCGTCATCGTCTGCAGAGGCGGATCCCTGAGGATCTTGGCGATTGCCTCTGGGTCGAGGTCGTTGTTGTCTCTCCATATGAAATATGACCGAATGGCGGGTCCCGAAGCGCGAGGAAGATTGTTTCTGTTACTTGCAACGTGTTTGGACAACTGCTCTTCCGCAAGGGAGATTCGGTCGTCTCTTGGAAGTGGCTTCCGAGTAGGGGCGGAAGGCGCTTTCTGGACACTCTCGGCGATTGATTCGCCATCGGCATCTACCTCAATAAACATGTTCTCTCGGGCTTCTCTGAGAGCAGATACTGAGGGACCTGCAGTAGTCTTGCTGGCGTCGTTCTCGATATCTTCAGTGCTTTCTTCCACGGTCGAAATAGAAACTCCGTCGGCAAGACGAATTGGCATGTTGAGTTCCGCGTGATGTGGTCTCGGCGGAGTTGGATCAAGGGTTTCTCTCTTCCCATCCAGCACATGGTATAGCTGGAAGCCAGCGTACGCATCCGTGGCAGAGTCTGTCTTGGAATTAGTAAACGCAGATCAAATCATCAGCATGGGGGCGGACTTGCACATGATTTGCTGCAGCCCAATCTTTCTCGACCAGTCACTTGACCGGACGTCTTGCTCCTTGAACATCGGTAGTCCCAGGTGTTCCTCGACTTGCGCTGCGAGCGGCACCAGCCTTTTGTTGATCAACTTGTACTTGCCCTCCTCAGAATATTTGACGAGCTTATGAAGATGGCTCAGCTCGAAGATACCTTTAGTGTCAACCCCCAGGTGTGTTCGAAGCCGAGTGCAGTCCCCCTTTATAGCCACACCCACCTTCCTCACATTGGGGTCTCCCATGATCTTTACAAATGTCGGAGAAACGAGGTCGTCCTTCTCAGGAAACAACGCCACATGAAAGAGAGCGATGCGACTTTGGTTCGCCAGCTGGATCAAGGAGACGTTCTTCCTCGGGCCTGAAAACCTGTTGGAGTCAGGGAACCATTCGAGGTCGAAACCGAGCACGTCGTCTTCCAAGAAGTATTGGCAAACCCGCTCCATGGTGTGCTTGCTCTTGCAGTAATGGACCTTGACTTTTTTCTCGCCGTCGCCTTCTGCGGGTCCCCGGTAGAGCGTGTACGTGTAGAACGACTCCGGCGATCCGCGAGGTGCGTTCTGAGCTTCGCGAAAGGCATCTGGTGGAATTTGGAAATCCAAGTCTGTCTGGAATGGTTCTGCAGCATCGCTGCTTGCTTTAGACGCCGGGACAGCGGCGCCATCCGTTTGTGCGCCGTCGCCGCCTGCCAGAGACTCTTGGCTGGGATTTCCTGTATCTGAGTCCGGTTGATACTCAGGGGCCGCGGAGAACGGCGCATCGTCATCCTCGGAGTGAATATCGCTATACTCGGCTTTCGAGGCTGTAGCAGGTTGTGCAGGGGTCGTAGGAGCCACGTGCAACGAGCGGATTATGTCTACTCGAAGTTGAGAATTATCGTCCGTTTGCGCGGTTGAAAAGTTGATGCCATGGCCTGGATGCCACAGCCGACCATGTGAAGAAGGATACATCATCGAGTTGCAACGACTATCGCGAGTGTCAGTGTCTTTTACCGAGCTTGAGCATTCGCATCGGCGCTAACGTACCTGTAATTTGGCGGTAGGGAATGCAATTGGGAAGAATGCAACTTAGGAATATGCCTCCTAGAAATACCACTCAAGGCCGTTCGAGAACGCATTCGGAACAACGGTGATGCGCCATGGTTGCCGACGGTCATGGCGGGGCAAATCAGGAACTCGTTGGTCAGGCAGACGCGTCTTGAGTGATGGAATGGCTTAATCACTGTCGCGAGTGGTTCACGGTAGCCATCAAACGGTAGAGGGGCAGCTCCAACCCATCTTTGGCCCCAATTAGCTTTGGCTTAGTCATGCACGCGAGATCAGACGATGAATCACATGACTGTCTTACGCTCACACCTCTACATTTGCTCGCACGCCTTCCGTTCACCACCATCTCGAGCTTCGACGTTTTGGCGACTGGCAAGAACCCCCAGATTGAGCCGTATATCAGCCTACCCGACGCCCACTATCCTTGCCATACTTCGGGAAGACGTTAAACAGTCAAAACTACACCAAGTGTATTTGGGAAACTAAATCAATTTGACAAGATGGCGTCGCAACTTCTTCCTCTTGGTCAGAACCTCGGGTGCCTTCTTAGAAGTTAGTACCTAACATGCACAGAACTTATCGACAAGTGCGTCGGATCAAGAATTTGGGTGGTTATGAAGGGTGACAAGGGTGAGTCGGACGCGCAAGGGGCTTCCGTTTGACAGTTTTATAACTCGATGGGATAGAATTCAGCGGCACTCTCCTCGGCTTCGATGACTACGTCAGTAAGTAAATCCGGGCCCTCAGCCATGTATTTTGATAGTTCGAGACTGACATTATCGTAGACATGGTCTTGGAGGACGTTACTGAATTGTACGCAGTAGTTCTCTATGATGAGTCGACGTATCCATGCTGATATGAATTAGCGATTACTCCGGAAACCACACCAAGCTCCCTAAGATCCTCTTGAACGGCAATAACATTTGCATGGTATGTGAAGTTTCAGACAGGGTGGGTTCTGAGATCGGAAACTAACATCAACACAGCTGATTCCTGGTGGAGAGGGACCGGTAAACCCATAAAGCGGCTGACGGGAACGGCATGCCGAGTGTTAACTGCTGTAGAGAAACTGCTGCAAAGGGAGGTCATAAATGGCTTCGCCTGGGAGCTGTGGAGCAGAGCTTGAACCGCACCACAAATTCATTTAAATCGAACGTCACGAGCCACGAAATGCAGCTGGCAATGAAGATCGAGAGATCATCACGGGGAGCAGCGACGCAAAAGCTTTGCAGAGGATGCAAATAGGACCTCATGGACACGAGAGAAAAGTGACTTGAGTAGTCATATAATAATTCGAAATGATCAACTTTTCATCGTATCAAGGGCTGTTCTACTCCGAGAGCATGAGAGAACGACGACCGAGAAAAAGAAAACGTTATACCAACGATGACAAAATGCCCCGTGCCAAGTCTGTGGTGTCTGACCCGACTTGCCGTTATCGATATATGACCCAATGTCCGCCCGGAACGCCCAGAACAACCAACCCACACTTCGAATCATTTTTGTTCATCGTTCTTTACTGGCCCTGTGCATTGGAGCGACCCGCCTCGACCATACGACGCAGTTCGAACTCTCGGGTAAACTCCTGACTAAGGTGGGAGAAGTCCTGCATGAGGCGCTTGATGACTTGGACCAGGGCTTCCTTGGGTGTGATTGAGCCGTCTGTCTGGACACGGATGAAGAGTTCAGGCACGTTAGGATGAGCAACTGAAGTCGGGAGTCAGCAAACACGGGGTACATCGTTATTGGGATGACGTAGAGCCACGAACTCTTGTAGCCGGCCATAAGGACATTCTTGTGCTGCTTCAAGTGCTCAGAAAGCAGGTTGCCCAAGGTGTGGTCTTCCTTCTTGAGAATGAAATCGGAGGTGTTGGACATTCCTGTACCAGTGGATTAGCTTGCTCCAGAGCCGGGGAAGAATGGAGCGGTCCCATACCCGAGAACACCTTCTCCTCAATCTTCTTTTCGCCATCGGCGAGGAGGAAGAGCTCGAAACTATGAAATGTTAGCTTTTAGACGACCTCGTGATCGGCGACTGCTTCATAATGATAAGCGCGGAAGGAAATGACTGCAAGGCCTACTACAGGAAAGACTCGATGTTTCTCTATAGGAAACAAAACCAAGAAAAGAACAAGACTTGACGGAGAACAAGAAGTCTGGCAAAAGGTGAGACTGAGTCCTCGTGCGAGGGCAGACGTAAGAGTCGGAACGAAAAAGGAGCAACCGAGCAAGTCCACGGTCCAGATGCAGACCAGCGCCGAGGCTACAGGTTTCGTCAAGAAAGAAACAACAGAGCCTCCAGAAAGCTTTCAGACACGAAAAATTGCATTACACTCACCGATCGGGGGCGTTCATTTTGACGTAGTGGGAGCGCGATAGACGAAGGAGGGGGTGAACTGGGGACAAGTTGAGGCGTAGGACGGAAGCGGTCCAGTAAACCGGGACAGAAAAGCGTCAGCGAATCTATTTACACCGTTAGAAATCGGATGGCTTGTTTTGCACAATAATATTTCTACCTGGACCAGCGGATCGCTCAGAATGCCGGTCGACTTGGATGTATGATGATACTGAAGGAAGCAGGAGTGAGCCGTTGGGTGGCTAGCTGCTTTCGAGGTTCGCAAAACCAAAATATGGATTCAAAGGTAGCTTGCTGCGCCACACCTCTAAAGTGGCGGTGCATACATCATCTACCCGCCGGCTTGGAAAGACCACAAGGACTCGCCGGCTTAACCACAAGCACCCGCGAAAGATAGAGAAAACTTCTTGTAATTCGAATTTCCAGCTAACGCGTACTCTTACACATAATATAGTGTGGCGGCGAGCCTTGATCTCAAACAGTCTATTTACGAATCCTTCTTCATAGCCAACCGACCAATGCTGTCCATGATCGCCCAAATCGAGCCCGCTGGAAACCACCCAGTGACTACTACCCAACGCTTACTTTAGACAGATGTTCGTAATCAGAAACGACACTTGCAAGCGCTGTCCTCTACATCATCATTCCAATTTGATTTACTTCCGATCACAGTATCCGGGAAGGCCAGGGTCGGTAGAGCCAGCTGCCCAGCTGTAGACGGTGATGGCAGTCGTGTAGGCCATAGCGACGACACCGAAGATGCAGAGGCAGATATCCGAAATTTTCCACCATTTGTTTCTCGCCACAGCCTTGTAATGCAAGAGCGGCTGTAAAGATGTTAGCATGGCGCACGACTCGAAAGTATTTTCTTAGTGAACCTACCGGGTAGATATAGACAAGCGGGATGCAAGCAAAGTTGCCGACAAGGGCAACAAACTTATCTAAATCATCCGCACCACCCCATGCGATGAAAGCACACAGGAACACAAAGAAAAAGCGGTATAGGTTCTTCTGCCACTTAATATACGGGTTGTACTTGCCGCTCTTCGTGAAAAGAGCATTCTCGGTGATCTTGATCGCGGGGAAAAGTTGCAAAGGAATGGACAGCATGATGGCGGTCGAGTACAGAAACTGTACGCTGTTGACCAGCTTGCTGTCCTGGGGCAGGTTTAGAAGAACAACAGTTTCAGTCTTGGATCCGTAGGCGGCATAAGAGATGGCACCCATGCCGATGAAGAGCACGGTGATGATAATCATGACGGCAAACATGACCCGAGGGAACTTGCTAGGGTTTTTCATCGACTCCTGGATAGGAATGATGAGACCAATGCCCTCGAAGGTAAAAATTGCTGTACCGATGAAAAGTGTCCAGTCGTTGCGATTGAAGTAGATGATGTCGGCCAGACCATTCGTGCTCAAGGTAAAAATGTCGTAGTATAGTAGATAGGCCAGGCCAAGGAGAATGAAGGCGTCCGCAATTAGAGCAGTAAAACTCAGCTTCTCAATGTCTCGAAGAAGTGAGAAGGGCAGGAATACGAGCACCTGCAACAGAATCAACCACTTGACGCCTACGTTGGTCTTACAGTCAGAGACGGCCAAAAGGAAGGCTTGTAGATTTTCTGAAGTGAAAACCATGTATGCGGCGACAAATCCGATCTGGCTTAGGACAATGGAAAACAGAATGATACCCCGCATCCATTTGCCGTAGAGAATACCTCCCAAGTCACCAAAGGAGCCCTCGACTTTGAGTCGAGTCGTGACCAGAAGCACGAAGCAGTAGTAGCTCAGAGCTGCTACGCCCAACAGCACCAGGTTGCTAAAGTGCATGCCACCGTTCAGGTAAGCTCTGGGGAGGAAGAGGACTCCGGTTCCCACGAAAGACTTGAGAAGCAGCAATGCGGCACTCATAGGGCTATTCTTTCCGCTTCCTCCTCGCTGTCTTCTTCTCCGCTTATGACGCGACGGCGTAAGGAGCGCGCTGTCCTCCATTGGTTCCCGATCGTCTTCACTACCCTCGTCGCTGTCGTATAGGTCGTCGTCGCCCCCCGAGGCAAAATACTCGCCAGGTTGGAGCGCCTCGTCGTCCTCTTCCAACTCCTCGCCAGCAAAGTGGCCGTAGATGGTAAGGAACTCCAGGAAACTTGAGGTCAGCAATCGTCGCTGGGGACCACCGTTGCTAGGCTCGCCTTGTTCCCCACCATCTCGGATGGTGGAGGGACTCCTGGCTGCTCTGCGCAGATAGTTGCGACGGAACCCACCCGGAACTTTGATAGTGTTGATGTCAAGAATATCCGTCTCGGGGTCCGGTCGAGAGACGCTGAAGCTCTTGCTGCGCTGGACCTTGCCTCGAGCTTCCGCGTCTTCTGTCCACTTGTAAATGCCTCGCGTTACATCTCCGCCCTGCAGCTGCAAACTTGAAAATTCGTCCTCTTTCAGTCCGGTCTCGAGCTCGCTGTCGGCGTTCTGCTTGCCCTTGACACCATCCCGCATGCTTGATTCTTCAGAGGGCGCGTCCGAAGGTTGTACCAAATGTCTCTTGACGATTTCGGGGTCTTCGTAGGCACCAGTCGCGGCTCCTCGCGAGCGAGAGTCAAAGGAGCCGTAGTTCGTCATGGGAGTGCTGGAAAGCTGAGCACCGGCAGCAGCGGGAGAGAGGGGTCTTGGAGGAGGGGTACCGGAGCGAACTGGTGGTGTGCCATGTCTTGGGGGAGAAGTCCCTAAAGAGTTGGACAACGCTGCGGCCAGAGCAGAGACGCCAGGACCTTGGACGCTCGAACCAGCAGCTCCAGCTAGAGGGGTGAGGCTCCCGCTGTCCCCGTTCTCGGTTGATCTGTTTGTTCCTTGGCTGGGGATGCGATTCGTTTGGGGAGGACCATACTGGGCCGAAGTCACGGGGGATGCCAATCTGGCAGTGGCGTCCGCTCGAGGAAGAGAGCTGCCGTATTGTCGGGACGGAGAGTCGGCCCTTGGAAAGTTGAAGGGATCTCTCGATGGAGAATCCATGATGACGTTTGGTGAAGCTGTTCAGGCGTTATCGTGTCCCGTAGAGGCCTATATCGGAAGCACACAAGCAAACCGTCACAGACTCGGATCTGGGTCAACACACGGACAAAGTCAGCCACAGCGTGTCACAGAAAATAAAAGTTGAGATGGAGGGAAGGGCAAGACGGGAGCTAGAGGGCGGAGGAGATGAGGAACAGTTCAAGTACAAGAAGAGGTTACCTGGGCTCAGTTTGAAGACGGCTGACGAGACCAATTGAAGCGCACGGTTCGGTGAGTGTATGGTTGAAGCTGTTGTTGCTAGGAACTCGTGATAAGGATGACTTCCTTGCGGGTCGGGTGACCTAATCTGGCAGGTCTGGAGGTCTGTGGCTCACGTTTCCCACTCACACAGATAGCGTCGGGTCGGGTATACACACTTTGGAGGTACTTCACAGTACATTGGCTAAGGCACCTCGCTACATGCAGATGAGTACCTTAGCGCTGTCAGCGGCTCTGAGGCTCTCGGGGTTTGTCTTCCAGGTTACCGAAACCTGATGGGCAGGCTACGGCACCTTCACAGCTGTGCCTGTGGTATCCGCCATGCCCCAGCGCTCCAAACCGGCACATAAGGTCGCTTCAAGACCACCAAAGCATCACTAAGGTGACGGATAATGGTGAGGTTCCCTAATTCAGCTCTTGAAGTTACTGGGTTGATATCCGTACCACGACAGGTGTCGCTTGCGCAGTCGGGCATCCTCCGACCATTTAGAAGTCCGACGTGATTCTTTCATGCTACGACAATTTTGTGTTGTGCCTTAGGTAGTGAACTGGAGGTTTCTGTCTAGCTTCGATCCCGTCATGTGCAGCTCAGACTCGCTGCTCAGCTGGTAACACGGTCAGGTGCAGCGCAACCTTCGAGTCTCAGCTGCAAGCTTAGGTAATGAGATGAATGAGTAAGCGGGTCCCATAATTGGCTGTTCAGTGGGTAGAGGAACCTAGGCTGGTGTGACGCCCGACTCCCGAGCCCCGCGACGAATGCCCCAGCTCTGGCGGCTCCAGCTTGGCAAGCGCGGAAACCACAATCGAATCGCAAGTCGCAACGACCAATCTGGCCGGAACATAGAAGTCTGCGTCGCCGGCGGCTCTCATGCGCTCGAGTCAACCTACTGGCAACCTCTGCTATTTTGGAGCGTTCCGAGGCCATGCCACTATCAGACGGCATGTCGAACCAGTGCGATCAAGAAACAGGGGCCTCAGAGACCAACTGCATACCTAACTTTAGGTTTGGTACATCCCATTTAAAAAGGCACAGCAGCATCAGACAAACCGGCGAGACCGAACCATCCTATTCGCAGACATGCACGCGCGTTGCCTTCCTTACCTTACCGGTTACGCAGGACACGGAACACACATCTCGATGCTTGTGATAATTGTTCGCGGCTAAGCGCTGTAAGCACACCGCACACCCACAAATTCACCGCCATCGAAGTCGTCGTCTCTCGGTTCCGTTTGTCTCGCACCGCGAAATGACGTCGTTGGTCGCCCACCCTGGGTTTATCATCTGCGTCTTCTGCACCAGCTACATCCCTCTCGCCTTGGTAGTGTGTGTGGATCGCTAACAGCTGGGCGCGACAGGTCGGCATTTCCCAATCGGCACGCGGGGTATTGGTGAGGCTTGCATTGGATCGACCCAGATATCCCTTGCTCGCAGAACGGTGAACCCTGAAAACGAGACGACTATTTTCTGCGCGAGACATGCGCCGGGCCAGTTGGATGCCTGTGCGGGTCCGCCGGTTTTGCTAGAGAATTCTATTACTGGTCGACAGAATCGACCGTCGCCAGCCATCGTCTAACCAAGCTTGTACAGAGTAGAAGTTCTGCGGAAGGGACAGGACAAGAGTCCGACACCTGCACATTGGCGTGATTATGGCTGCGCATTTATAGTTACGAGTCCCCGCCTGCTGCTTTCGATTTAATTCTCCAGCAACTTTCTCGATCTCGCATCCATCAAATCGTGTTCCCCGCCGCCGTTCGACTCGGAGAGAGAGAAGCTCGAGCAGTGCGGAGGTGGCGCTTGTGTACTCCTCTTTGGGACGAGCCTCGCATCGTTGCACCGACCCATAGGCCCGACACTCTCCTTTATCGACCGACTGGTCTATTTCACCATGGGCGGCGATAGACGACCGAGCCTCTCCAGCACGGATCAGGTCAGCAAGAAACCCAAGCTCGGGGCTGTCTCCGGTGTCTACATTCCCGTCTGCCTTAACATCTTCAGCATTCTCATGTTCCTTCGCTTTGGTTGGATCCTCGGTCAAGTTGGACTCCTGGGCATGCTTGGTTCGTCGCCACCAGCACGGACGCCCTCATTTGCACTAGCCCAAACTAACGACAATCGTAGGATTGCTGGTTACCGCCTATCTTGTGGATTTCCTGACAACGCTCTCTCTCTCTGCTATAGCTTCCAATGGCGAGGTCAAGGGTGGAGGAGCCTACTACGTGATCTCGAGGTCTCTCGGCCCTGAGTTTGGCGGTTCCATCGGCGTGCTATTCTATCTTGCACAGGTCTTCAACACTGCTCTCAATGTCGTTGGTCTGATTGACTGCGTCAAGTTAAACGCAGGAGAGTCGTTTGCTCAAGGCTTTTGGATGACTTACTTCCTTCAGACATTGGCTTTACTGCTCTGCGCGGGCTTGGGCTTGGCCGGCAGTGGTATCTTTGCCAAGGCCAGCAATGCACTTCTAGTCATTCTCTCCCTTGCCATCATAAGTATCCCAGTCTCTGCCATCTTCAAAACTCCATTTCGAGACGATAATCTCGGCGTTCGGTTCACGGGCTTCAGCCTAGAGACCTTGGTGGACAACTTTGCTCCTCACACAAAGAGCGAATCGTACCGCGGTCTCGAGACGTTCCGGGAGCTCTTTGCCATCTTATTCCCAGCCACATCTGGAATATTCGCAGGGGCTTCAATGTCCGGAGATCTGCGGAATCCTAGCAAGGACATCCCGAAAGGGACCCTTTGGGCGATGATGACTACTTTCATTGCATACCTGGTTGTTGTCTTCTCCATGGCCGCTACCACAACTCACGCGTCGTTTCTCACCAACACCAACATCATCTCCATCACCAATCTCTCGATGCCACTGATTCTTGCTGGGGAGTGTGCCGTTACCTTCTTCTCGGCCGTCATGGGATTGATAGGTGCTGCTAAATTGATGCAGGCTTTGGCGAGGGACAAACTCCTTCCTGGTCTGATTCCGTTCAGTCAGGGAACCAAGAAAGCTGACGAGCCGATATATGCGATTCTTTTGACATATGGTCTTGCTCAGGTTTCGATGTTAGCCAACCTGAACCAAATTGCGACTCTCATCTCTATGGGTTACCAAGTGAGTGATTGCGTGCTTTGTTTCAAAGCGATGCTGACGACAAGCAGATGACGTTCTTGGTCATGAACCTGGCCTGTTTCCTTCTCCGCATCGGTTCGGCACCCAACTTCAGACCTGCGTTTAAATTCTTCAGTTGGCAAGCAGCGTTCGCTGGTAGCGTCATGTCGGCTGCGGCCATGTTCTTCATCGATCAAACCTACGCGGCCACTGCCATCTGTCTGCTCGTTTTCCTATTCTCTGTGATCCACTACCTCAGTCCACCCAAGCGATGGGGCGATGTTTCGCAAAACTTGATCTACCATCAGGTTAGGAAATATCTTTTGCGGTTACGGCCAGAGCATATCAAGTTTTGGCGCCCGCAGATCATTCTCCTCATCAACAACCCCCGAAGCCAAACACGACTAATACAGTTCTGCAATTCCATGAAGAAGGGCGGCCTGTACATACTTGGCCATGTCATTGTGACCGACGACTTCAGCAGTGGCGTTCATGAAGCAAGGCTCCAGCAAGCAGCTTGGACCAAGTATATCTCGGAATTCTCACGCATCAAAGCCTTCGTTCAGTTGACCATGTCTCCAACCATCAATTGGGGTATACGAAATCTCATCCTGTCGGCTGGGTTGGGTGGCATGCGGCCCAACATAGCCGTCATGGGCTTCTACAACATGGATGAGTTGAGAAGCTCAAGGCCCTCACTAGCAGTGCCCAAAGCTCCAAGCTCGATCCTCCCAGATGCCCGACCACGACCCAAACCGAGCGAAAGGCCAGTACGCAGGAGGCGAGGAGACACTTCGGCTCGTCTTCTGGAAGGCTCTCTTCCCACCGATGTCATCAAGACTGAAGGAATGTTGAGCGTCACGAGTTACATGACCATGTTGGAGGACTTGGCTCTAAGGTATAAGCTTAATGTCGCCATTGGCAAGGGGTTTGAAAAGCTTGAAACGCCGCGAAAAGACCATGGCAACTTAAAGAAGCATCTCGATCTTTGGCCGATTCAAATGTCAGCAGAAGTCCTGTCGGACGGCAAGAGCGTTTTGACGACAAACTTTGATACGTGTACGGCGTGCTGCTCTATTAATCGGACAGAAGCTTACTTGTTGCAGATACCCTGATCCTCCAACTCGGCTATATTCTCCACAGTGTTCCCGCATGGAATCAAGTGTATGACATGCGCATCATGGTGTTTGTGGAATACGAAAGCGAGGTGGAAGAGGAACGGGCGCGTGTCAAAGCCCTTCTGGACAAGCTGAGGATCGAGGCCGAAGTCAGGGTATTCTGGTTGGCCTCTGGGCAACTAAGCACGTATGAGTTGATCATCAACGGGCGCTCTAGCGACATTGAGTCCCAGATCGTTGTCCACGACCTCCTCAGAGATGAAGAATGGTGGGATGACCTACAGAGGCTTCGAGGGCGAACTCCGAACTTCAACTCGACCGAGGAGCTGACTTCCTTTGCAAACATCATCGAGTCAACTGCCGGGCGGCCTGGCGTATTCAATCCTCACGTTCCACTCGATGATATCGAAAGCGGCCGTCGACCCAGCTTGGTGCATTTCGGCGAAATACCCAAGAAACCAACCGTGTCGAAGCTTTCTCGGCTTGGCGTCAGTGTTGGAATTCACACGTCTCACCTGGGAGATGAGGTCTTTGAGGAGGAGTCCACTTCAGAAGGCGACCTTAGCGAGCATGAACAGCAACCGTCCTGCTTGGACTCGGATTCGGAATTTGAGCAGGGCGCCAGTGAATACAGCGAAGAAGAAACAGAGCATGTCGAGACACCAACGCGGCCGTTGCTAGTGGGAAAGGGTCATGGACGAAGCCAGAGCGACGACTTGCTCACCACCCCGAGGCAGAGGCGAGGTGCAAATAAAACCAACAAGAACGCCGTACCGAGCACAAGTTACGGCACCATGGTTGCACAAGCTCGAGTTGAGGGTCAGTCAGGACCAAGCCACGCGGTGGGCGACAACGTGTCAGCCCCTCCTACTCCTCTCGAACGTGTACGGCCTGGTTTGGATCGCAACATGACTGCCCGCTCCCTAGGTGGGTTCCGGCCGGCAAGTGGCAATCCCTACCCTGAACTGCCTCCTTTGAGCGCCTCAGGGTCCGCAACACCTGCAAGACCGACTCTCTCGAGGCAGTCTTCCGCGGTGCGCTTCTCCAGCCGACCGGTGCCTGAAACTCGAGTCGACGTTGAGGGGACGTCCGGGCCAACAATCATGTTCGCAGATACTACGGAGGAAGAAACACCGCGAGCGGAAAGGCCCGCCTTCTCAAGGCAGTCCTCAACAGGACGTTTCTCCAGCCGTCCTGTCCCAGAGATGCGGGTGACAGCCGCTAACGACTTTGATCCTCCCACCGCGTTTGAGGAACCCAGATCTCGCAAAGACTCGACTGTATCCACGGAACCAGGGGACGCCCACATGAACATGGCGGAGCTGGTAGAGCGCTACAGGTTAGGAAGACCCGACGGCGAAGGCGACGGCTCGCCATACTCGACACAAGGATTCGCACTCTCGTTCAATGACCTGCCGTCCCGAGCGCAGCATGTCATCCTCAATGAGCTTATGCGGCAAAACAGCAGGGATACAGCTGTATTACTCTCGACGTTGCCAGTGCCTACGGAAGGAACCTGCCAGGATGAGCTGGCGAGCGTGCAATACCTTTCGAATGTGGAAGTCTTGTGCCACGAACTCCCTCCAGTGCTACTCGTCTTGAGTAATGCTATGACTGTGACAGTTGGACTGTAACGAGGCCAGTGGGGCAAATTTGTCTCAAATCCTGCGAGGGATGGCATCTATAAGATCAGACTACGCGGGTTTGGTTCAGACTTTGGCGTTTATTTTTTTGGAGTGTCGGGTTAGGCCGGGGATCATCATCCGGACAAAGGAATGGGGTTGTAAACTCTGCCCGAGTCGCCACATTCCCCAATGTCTTTGGCCGAAATGAGAAGCCATCCGACTAAGCATTCTTTGTCGGCACTGCTCGACGAAACCATGTTGGCTTGTTCTCCGCAGCTTTTACAAAGAAGTTGCCCTCGACGGTGCATTCCCTGCTGAACTCTCACCATCCAGGTCCAATTTTTGCCTCTGCAGGTCACCAAGAAAGCCTTTGATACCATGGACATTAAACATGCAGCCCCGCCATCGGCGCTGCCGTCCTCGTGGACAATTCCGGATACAGTCAACATGAAGAACCACGGGAGAAAGTCGAACTGGACGGCACAGCTGTCGCCATACCTGCGAAGCCTCAAAATCAAAAGCCTCATTCCGTCTCCAAAGTCACCGAAGTCCCCAAAATTACCACAGAGCTCAATGTCACCGGTATCGGCGCAGCGAGACGAACTCGACGAGTCGTCGTTTCAAATCATACATACGCCGGATCGGCCGGAGAGGCCCATCTCGAGGACAGCGATTCCGAACGACGAGCAATGTATGCAATTCCTCATGTCACTGCAGAGGCAGGAGGAGCACAAGAGGGGAGGTGTTAAGAACCTCAAGATGTGGCCGTACCCGGACGAAGAGTTGGAGGATCGTAGGTGCCTGCGAAGCGTACGGGTAGAAAGTGTGCACCTCGAAGAGGCGCGTCTTGCTAGGACGAACTCATCTGGACCAGCAAAGGTTGTGGAGGTTGGGAGGAGCTCCACCAAGTCTACGACAACGACGAAGCGGTCGTGTCATTTGCCATCACCAAGCGTGAGCGACGCAGGTGATGCGAACGTCTACGAGGTGGCAGACGATGATTTACAAGTCGACGAAGACGCCGGGAAGGCCGTCGGCATGGCACCTTTTTCTCCCCCGCCTACTCTCTCCCGAGGTCAATCACGTCTGGACCAGTACACTCCACGAGCACAAACTTCACGTTGGTCTGACGACAGCGAGAGTCTCTTCTCTTCAAGAGACATCGACTCGCCATGCCCTCAACGCGGGACTATCCGCTCTTCCGCGGAAGTGTCTTCACCAACAGTAGTGGACGACGACTCAGCCGGCCCATCAAGTCCATCGACGCCTCCGCTCCTGACACCAGTAAAGGGCCGTCCAGCAACTCCTTTCACAGATCCCCGTCTCCGATCCATGTCTAATCCGACGACACCGCCGCCGTCAGACCATTTAGTTCACCACCTGAGCCCAGAATCATTGCCTAGAAAGTACTCTTGGCGTTCATCAAAAGAGACGATCCTCAATACTGGTGCCCCGGTGTCGAAATTCCGGTCTTGGCTGCCAGAGCCACGGCCAAGCTCGGTTGAAGAGGAAACAACTCGGAAGCAGCCTGAGCTTGAGATTTACGGCGATTGGGCTGATTACTACTTTGAGGATGGGAATTTCTGGGACGAAGACTCTGACGATGAACATGAGGAGGATGCGGAAGAAGAAAACGATGACGTCGATGAGGGAGAGGACTGTGAGGGTGACGACCAGGATGAAGACGTCTTTGAAAAGGGAAAGCAAAATACTGGTCACCTCGAAGTTGATGAGAAGAGCGTCTACCCGAGATACGAGAGCTTCATCATGGACTACAAGAATAACGTCATGAATATCACGGTTACGGAGGTATGATGGGCTCTTCGTTCATAGGATTGCGAGCTTTGTTCTACAGTGTTTTGGAGTTTCTGACTGTATGGCGTCCTGTTGATTCGGATTTTCCAAGACGCCGTAACATAACTGTACAATATTTGAGATTGTCTTTGGACCGCGACTACCCATTCTGTTACTTTTTCTCTACGCGGAGAATACACATCAATGTCGTTCAACCCGACTTACCAACACTGAGTGTCATCGTGGAAGCAAGTGTTAACCCAATGAGACAACGCACTTCGGTAATGGCTCTGAGAATCCAATGAGACCTGGATCCGAAGACTTCAGATCCTCCGAGGCACAACATCGCTAAGTTCATCCTGCCACCTCGACATGAAACATATCATTCTTTAAAGTTGGAGGTATCACGGAGATCTGACGACTCGGAAGCCGCGCAATCATGTAAGCCATTGGATGTGGTGCGTGCAGCAGGAAGTGGTCCAAGCTCGGCAGGGTTGAAAAGCTTGGAGATCCGTCAAGCCAAAAAGTATCGATATTCTTCTACGACATCTCAATAATCGAAAAATTGATCCGTCCGTTCCATCGACAAAAACTTTCGTCCCGTCTCATTCATCACGACCACCACCCACCACCAGGAAGACGTCAGCTTACTTACGTATCCGCAACATGCGACAACTCCTGACTAACGCCAGAGCTTAATCCACCAATGACCTGACATGCCTCGCCTGCTACCATCCCTCCTCCGTCGCGCGGGCGCCGTCTCTCCGCACGTCAGGACTCTGTTGCCCGCATGCCGCGACGTCGGGTCGGCGATGAACGAGTTGCGTTGGATCACGGCGCATGTGCGCGAGACTGTGGCCCTGCATCGCGGACCCAAGCTGTCGGGAAGAGGAGGAGCAGAAAGCATGGAAGCTCGCCTGGCGAAACTTTGTGCGAAGCGGGGACGCGGCGTACCGCTTCAGTATGTCCTCGGCTCGCAGCCCTTTGGGAGGAGACTCGACATCCGGTGCAGACCGGGCGTTTTAGTACCGCGTGCCGAGACGGAGGCGTACGTGATGCATCTCGTCGATGTGCTCAAGGCCTCTTCCCGTGATCTGTTTGGGTCCACAGCGAGGGTTGTGGATTTTTGTACGGGAACGGGATGCATTGCACTCGGGCTCTACGAGGGTCTCGCGAGGTGGGTGAAGGAGGTGGATGTCATCGGTGTCGATGTCTCGGAGAAGGCCGTTGACCTGGCGCGGGAGAATCTAAGGCGGAATGTTGATGCCGGGGCTCTTATACCCCTGGGCGAAGACAATAGCGTCGCGTTCAGACGGGAGGATGTCTTTGATGATGCAGCAATGAGGGCGATTCCGCCGTGCGACGTGCTTGTCTCGAATCCGCCGTACATCTCGCGTGACGTGTGGACGTACGGCCATGGACAGATGGGATACTCGGTGCGCAAGTTTGAGCCGAAGCTCGCGCTCGTGCCTGGGGACTCGGTGCCAGTATATGAGGGCTGCGATCACGCCGACGTATTTTATGCGCGGCTTCTGGACGTGGCGAGGTGGCTGAGGCCGAAGATTATGTTGTTCGAGGTAGGTGACATGGAGCAGGCCCTTCGGGTTGTGAGGCTCGTCAGAAAGCATGAGTTTACGGGACAAGCTCAGTGCGAACTCTGGAGAGACTGGCCGGATTTGACGCCGCGAGAGGATGTGGCATCGGAATTGGAGCTTGATGGGGAGGAGCTTGTTGTGAAGGGCAGTGGGAACATTCGGTCGGTGTTTGCTTGTTTATGAAAGATACCCAATGCCACGATCTTCTTGTATTTCATCCAGTGCGTCATCAGCTTATTGATGGACATCTGGGGAGCGACTTTCCTCGTAGTAGACATCGCCTGGAGTCGTTGGCTCTTTTCGTGTCAAGAGACGAGTGGGAGGCTTGTGCACCCCCAGGCAAACCTTCGAACGGCAACGACTATTTCACATCCAGCAATCCATCCCAATTCTTATCATGTTGAAATATAAAAAATAGGCAGGCAATTGCGAAAATGTAGTGTGCCCAGAGGCGGATTCGAACCGCCGTCAACACGGATCAGCTGCGTAACTAGACCACAACGTATCATCCTAACCAACTAGACGATCTGGGCGATTTGGGTTGAATATTTGTAAGGGTTAGTAAGTCTATGTACAAAGCCAGCCCGGTCGCATTTCTGGGACTCAGCGTACTTTCGGTAAAGGGAGCAAGCTCTAGTGGGGCACGGGCCCACATGCAGGTTCCTCTATGGAGAGAAGTCTTCTCGAATCCAGGACCAACAGTACAATTAGCTTCATGGGCCACAAGGCCGCCCTTGAGAAAGATCATTTCCCCTAGGAATTACACCGCAATAGCACATGTCTCAGGCGAATTGCACCGAGACATCAGGCTCGACCCTGAGAGGGTTCGATTCCGGACACAGGGCGTACCTGGCATGGCAGAGGATCAAAGTAAAGTAGACAAAGCTACTCTGCCATGACATGGTGATGGTCGGGACACGCGAGGCAGAGCGGCACGCGATTTGGATCATGAGGGGTTGTCGCGTGTCTCGGCGGACTTCCCCCAGTTTGAGATTTCTATATTGAGTTCTCATCTTCGGCTAAAGCGGCTTTGAGAATTCGGCGATGGAATTCTGCGATTGGAAATGCTATTCCGCTGTGTCGCGCATTCACGGGATTGGATTTGCGATTCCCATGTTATCCGCATCATGCGACCTTTACTCCAGCTCTACAGATTGCGAGTGCCGGCTGACCAATCGTTGATCTGAACCATGTATTCGACAATGATGAGAACAAGCTGGCGAGCTGGGGTCCCTCTTTTCAATGAAGATCTTCAATGCGTTTGATTCGTGATGTTCCGGCAAGCGACTTGGGAGCCGAGGGAGGGCGCAAAGACAAGTACCAGGCCTTTGAATAGTTGCCCCTCCTTCCTTCACATGGTTGAACGCATGAACTTTCTTGACTATCGGCTTCCTCGGAACAAGAAGACTTCTGATTAAGTACGAGGGCAATGTGGTGTATCGAAACCTCAAAGGCTGGAGCCGTTTCATACATCTCTTGCAACACCTGTAGCGGACCTCATAGGCCAAGTTCTGAACTTTAATGTGATTCGAAGCTAGGCGTTGAATTATAGACGCTGGGCGTAACACATGTCGAGGACTGCGATGGTGAGAACTTGCTAATAGCAGGATTGGTCATTGCCTTCAGGCCAGGGACTCGCTCGTCTTGTGGGCTCCGTCTCCCGGGTAGTCACGGCACTCATAAAGAAGTCTCTTCGGTCCCGAACGAAGCATGCATCCACGTTAAGACTTCCGAGGGATGCATGTTTGGCGGTGAAGGAGCTCCATCCTTCCTATTCAATAGCCTGGATTATTTCTGAGTTCTTCCAATGCCTACTTTCAGCTAATACCAACCCAGGTGAGATCAAACGAGCAGGAGCGATCTAGGAAAATGGACCCTTCCCAACACTTCGACTGCAACGCCAACATGGGACAAGGACCCTGCAACAATCGAGAGGCTGATGTCAACGTGCGGAGAAATGTATCCTTGGCTCCTTCAGTCTCACAAAACAAATGGCAATCACACGTTTTTAATTTATCCATCTTCGAGCGATATTGGGTTCAGCGAAGCCGATCGACAACATGATGTGAAACTACAGACCGTTCTGTGTAACTATGATTCTCGACGTGTCTACTTGGTATTACTTTGAAGAGCTAGCGGATCAGCTTCAGTGACTGCGCTGATACTTTCGTCGCATGGTCTGCGAGTATGTCTCGGTCCCGTGGTGATCGCATGAATACTGATATGAACACTCAAAATGATGAGAACGCTGTTACTACTGGCCTGACCGGCGTGTTCGCGATTTCTCAGCAAGACCACTGACACATGGTCGTTTTTGCTAATTCGGTTCTGAACGTGATTCGTGACTCTGCATATTCCGTCGCCATAGTGGGCATTGCTGGGTTTGTTTAGCGCGTTGTCAAGAACGATGCGGTGAGTGAGGATCCTCCAGACATTTACGAATGGAGAGTAGCCGCCCTACACTGTGGCTGTAAGTCGACTCGCCATATTTCAAAGCCATGTGAGCCTCTGATCTCTCCAATGACAGCCTGCTCGGGCGGTATTCTTTTCGGATGGGGCAACGGTGCTGTTGGCGGCGTCCTCGCCGTGGAAGAGACCCAGAAACAGTTCGGTTACTTCGACGCCTGCCTCCGTAACGGAGAAATCAAACCAGAACCAAAGCATCTTTTCGACCCTTCAGTGCGGCTGTTTCACCGCCTGTCTCGTGATGTCCTACCTCACAGACAAGTACGGCCGCCGCTGGTCTCTTATGAAATATCGGCATCATTACGATCATCGGGGTCATCCTCCAGGCTGCGTCCACAATTTATGGAACTTGATCTCTGAGTATCCATCTCGAAACTGTAACGAGAGAAGGATTTTACTCATGCAATGTATCGTGTCCGTGTGCCGGTTTGTCGCAGGGCTTGGGGTCAGCGCGGCCTCGATGCTCACGCCGCGCTACGTCTCTGAACACGCGCCGAGGTCCATTGAAGGCGATCTCACCGCAGCTTTTCATCGTCAGTGAGTCCCCTGTTCCTGTTACCGAAGCACGGCATACTTCGAAACCTTGATGGCTACACAGACTCATAAGGAAATGTTCCTTTCTCGAGTCGAAGAAGATTGCGACTGACTTCTAAGTTCCACCGAAGCCGGGACCATGCTCAGTTTCTTGATAAACTACGGAAGCCCTCCCGCACGTCGAGGGGAAAGCGCTGTATGCCGTGCCTCTTGCGGTGCAAGCCGTGCCAGCGGTGCTTCTTTCCATCGGCATATCCTTCTGCTCTGAGGGCCCCAGGTGGTGCGCCAAGCAAGACCATTATGGAAAGACAAAAGAGATCTTCGTCAACCTCGAAGGTCTACCCGGAAATCACTCATATATCAGGGAGAGTTGAAGGAAATGTCTGAGAAGCTTGAGACCGAGTGATAGCTCCTTGGGCATGCTACTGTGGGGACGCTGCTTAGGGAGATGTGGCTTGTCCTGGGCAACAGGAATCGTGCGACGATGTTGATTATGCTCATGATCTGGCAGTAGATGGCCGGGGTAAACGCGGTTGTGAGTGAAACACGCAAACAACGAACTCTCTATAGTTAGCCTGTACTTCGCGTGGAATCATTGCGCCCCTTACATCTTCAAGAACCTTGGCATGAGCGGCATAGGATCGTCCCTCGTCACTGCTGGCATCTATGGACTCCTTAAAGTCGCCGCCTGCGCGTCCTCCTTCGGCTTTGTTGCAGCTTCTCTCGGCCGACGCTGGAGCTTGATATAGACCGGCTCTTACCCTAGGTATAGTTATGTCCATTGTCGGTATCTTAGGACGTCTCAGTCCCCCTGGCAGAGCCTGAATGTGATCTTCTCAGGATATATCTCCAGACGTAAACACGTGTTGTTTCTACCGAGTCTCCGTGTACCAGATCCCGCCATTCGGCCACGTAACCATAACATGCATCTACCTCTGAACCATCGTCTTCCAGTTCGGTTGGGGGCCCATGTTGCTGGATCCTCGTTTCCAATATTCCCACCGCACGTCTGCGCGCCATGAAAACTGCGCTAGCTGCGTTGGCCCAGTGGTTGTTCAACTTCATCATCACCCGCGCTGTCTTGACGATGCCACTAACGATGGGTTACAAGGGACATGTGAGTCTTTTGCAACTGGTATCCAGGTAACGAGGCTAAAGTTCTTTTCTCCACAGGACATGTTATTCCATGTTTGGCGGTTTTGGCTTCGCCATGGGCCTTTTCGTCTTCTTCTTTATTCCGGAGACCCCTAAGGCCTCATTTTGGAGAAGATGTATGAGCTTTTTGACAGTCAAGGATAACGATGATGATTAGCGGTCGCCTAGGTGGCACCCATGAGCAACTTTCAGAGATGCGTTAGCCTCTCTGCTCATGAATATGGACAAAGAAATCGCGGAATCTTGGAAGAAAGCTCACTAGACACGGGAATTTTGATGGGTTGCGCAATTGTTTCTATTTGGGACGCAATCTTGACGCTACCTACGAGGTATCTACCTACCAGCGAAAACAACCGAAAAGAGCCAAAACGCCAGCTTGTGCGACGGAGACAAACCTGGATCGGCCGTGTAGATATCATCAGTCATGAGAGCTACGTAGCCGAGTCGGCCCATCATCAGCGTCGTAAAAACCCAGAAATCCAATCCCGGTATCTCAGTCTCCCAAACGTCCAAAACTATGCTGGTGCTGAAAAATTCGGCCAATGCTTTTGTGTACTGTTCAAACCCGTATGCGTGATGTGGTCATACACTCTCATCATACAGCGTATCTCGTGTGATTAATAATGTTAAACCGTCTTCTCATCTGCGTCGTGCAGGACGCCTGTCAAATAGCCGCACTTAGACAGCCGGCCATCTGATTCTTAACCCATCCGTCCACCGACCGTAGAGCACGTCAGACAGCTGCTTGCAGTGCTCCATTCCAGGTCGAGGTTGGCGACCGGGGTACCTGGTTTCCATGACCAACTTCTCACGGTCTCGTTCCTTTTCGGTCGACTCGGGAGTAGCGAACGAGCCGTTGTGCCTCCTGTGGCTCTTCAAATGCGGATTGTTCGATGCCAAGACCAACTTATTCGGGCTGTTGGGTGTCGCCGCGGCGCTCTTGATAATAACAGTGCCCTGAGGAGTGCCGTCTGATGGAATCTTGATGGACTGTTGGGGCATCAGAGCCGTGTTCAACCTAGCATCCTGGGAGACCGCTCCCATCAAATTGCGCATGACATGGTACGCTCCTTCAGGGTCGACTGAGTCCAAAACAGCGAAGGCATCGGTCAGCTTCGCCAACGCTTCCCGTTTCTGTAACCCCGAGGTTTGTGCGTGAAGCTCTGCGAGCGTGGGGTCGATCGCTTTGTTGAACAACCGCCGGCCAAGCATACCCTCCTTACTGTTTGGTTCCGCGGGTGCTCCTCTGTTTGGTGCTCTGTTCTCGTTGCCAACAGTCGTATCAGGGGAATCGGAAAGCTCCGTAGGCGCAGTGACGGAGCCGTCCGAAGGAACACGACGGAAGAGCCGCACGGAAGATCCAGAGTTGCCGTAAGACATATCTGGCTGGAGCGGTCTTCTCGCAACCGTTCCACGAGGGGACCCATTTGCTTGGGTCTGTGTGGCTGAAGCCTGGGGGCTCGAGGGTTGGCGCCGGACAGTTGACCGGCGCACCGTACCGGAGGCGGGAGAAGGGGGGCCGAGCGGAGCATCCTTAACGTCGAGGCGACGCATGGCCTCTTCCGCCGCGAAGTAGGACGGCTTCCGTGTCCGAATCGTCCGTGGCCTAGGCGCCATCGACTTGACCGTATCAAACACCCACTCATCTGAGTCGTCCTTAGCAGAGATGGTGTGAAGTGTCTCCTGGTAGAAGATGGGATGTGATTTCCGATTTTGATTCGCGTCGTACATCTGCTTGCGTGCAATCAATTCCTGGAGAGCCTCCACCTTGCCGGCCGACCTGATGAAGCGATGACGGAGAAGGTCTTTGGCTGACGGTCTGCGGTCGGAATCCTTCACGAGACATTGCGCCACGAAATCCTTGAAGTCCTTGCTGAAGCCGCCTTCCAGACGTGGAGGGGGGTTCTTGGGGATGTGAAAGAGGACCTTCATAGGGTGTATGTGTGCGAGAGGCGGCTCGCCGTTGGCCATCTCCATCGCCGTGATGCCTAGCGACCAGATATCCGCCTTGAATCCATAACCATCCTGTTGGATGACCTCAGGCGCCATCCAGAAGGGGGTTCCCACGAACGTATTTCTCTGTGACTTGATGTTGGTCAATTGAGCAGCGACACCAAAGTCGGCCAATTTGACCTTTCCTGACTCAGAGAGCAGAACGTTGGCCGCCTTGATATCTCGGTGGATCTTGCCTTCTGCGTGTAAGTATTCGAGACCGCGAAGTAGTTCTCGGCAAATAATGGCAATGTGGACCTCGGCGAAGTTGGCAGGTTTGAGCTGAAGAATCTTAGCTGTGTCGCAGGCGTGATGGTCGAAATTCTTAGTGACATACCAGGTCTAGACATGAGCCACCGCCAAGATACTCCATGACAATCCAGAGCTTATGACCACGCAAAAAGCTGCCTCTGTACTGAGTGACGAACGAGCTGGCGCATGTGCTCAGCACAGCGATCTCGCCTTGGATCTCCTGGATGTCGTCTTCGCTGGATTCGAGGTCGATCTGCGCAATCGCGGGTCAGCGGCGTGCGGCAGCTGAAAATTCGGCGCTGATGACTTACGTGTTTAATGGCGACAGTCTCGCCAGTGGCTTTCTCAATGGCCTTGTAGACGACTCCAAAGCTTCCGCCTGATGTCTGTCAGCGCGCATGCTTAATGATCCACTGGACTCCCAAAAACTCACGACCAAGCTCCTCCAGCACCTGGTAATGTTCGGCAACGCCTTCGTCCGCCATCGCGGCCGATTTGGACGTCATTTCACCGTATATCTCTCAATGCAATCAAGACTGCCAGCGGAGATGGAGCGAGAGATAAGGAGGAGCTGGCGGTCAACCCTGAAGCCCGAGAACGGAGGGATTCGAGGAGCGGAAATGTGCGCTTATAGGATGGTGCTAGAAAAGAGTTTCGAGAGAAGAAGAAAAGGGTATCCAGGGAACGGGGCTGTCGTCTGTCAGTCAGGACGGCCTGGCTTGTTTTTAGACCGGGCGAGAGCAACACTGGCTCCAAGGAAGCAAGCGGATCGTCGGTGGCTCGGTTGCTTGGGGTTGCCAGCGACTTTTCGGGTATCCAAAGCCAGCAGGTCCAGGTGCGATACGAAGCGGCGCCGTGCTTTGGTGCAATTTCGTGTGTGTTTTTGAATGTTTGGCTGTGTGCCTGGCTTGTACAGAGTATGCGTAGAGTGGGTGGTTTGTGGTGGTTCTATGGGCTTGGTCGTCGCAAAGCTTGGGCCCTTTGTTTACTTTCTTCCGTTTTGGTATAGCTGGGGGAGCTCCGGGGAACCGTAATTAGCAGCAGGGTTCTAAGAACCGGGGCGAGTCAGCCGATCTTGATACAGAAAAGCAAACGCAAAAGTGCCGGTGGGAAGCCGCTGTTTCTGAAGCATCATCGTGAATCGCAAACACAAAAGGATGAAAGAGAGAGAGAGTGGGAGGGAAAGAGTTGGATGTGGAAGTGGTATGATAAGGTAAGGTAGGTCTGGTTGGTTGCAGAGAAGAAGAGAAATGTAATTGTGACCTGCAATAAGAGGAAGACCGTCGTGTGCTTGCGTCGTTTGCATGCCAGCGGCATACCAACGTGACCCTTCTTACCTCTGTTTGACGTCTTGTTCCTTGGTCGAGGCCAGCGACGGCTACGATGACTGCCTTACCTTGCAGATGGCCAGTTCAGTCTAGCGGTTGATGTGGCATGCAGGGCCCCTAGAGATAGTCCCAGGCTGGCCCTCCGGTGGGTTGGCTCGCTGGCGCTGGCTGCTCGGAGACAGAGGCAAGACAGACAAGCCTTTTGCTGACGGACCAGGGAGCAGGGGACGTAGCTCCATATCTCAGCGAGCAAAGTCGTTGAAAAAAAAAAGACCATGTCAAAAGACGCGTATCGTCAGCAATCCAGGCACACGCTGTCTGTTGGACCAGGAAGCCTTCCCGTACCTCAGTTCCTTGCACGGCATCGCAGGCGGTGACCAAGGTCCAAGGGGGCACAGATTTGCCAGTCCAGGCTTAGCGACGCGCCAAGGGGGCCCGCTAGTCTCCGGTGGAGATGCGCCAGCCGCACAGGAGGTCGCAACCCGTTGCGAGCTTGTTCCAATTGTTTCTTGGAGCCAACCAGCGCCTCGACTGCATACCCTCTAGCACCCTTCTCGCTGCAAGTTTATGCTTGGATTCGTCACCCCGCCAACGCGCCCCTCTGTTTGTTGGTTGCCCCGGGTCCGGCCCCCGGCTGGCACTGACATTCACCGCATCCCCTTCTTGGAAGTTGTGCCCGACTTCGTTTGCCATCTCACGTCAACTCGGATTCCTGATTACCCACTCCAACAAGGTCATTGTCGATGTGCACGCGAAACTCGTTGCATTCCTCAATCTCGTCCGAAGCCAACTTTCACGAGTTTTCAGTCTTGATCTTTCAGCCTCCGGAGTCGTCTCGTCTCGCTTCGCTTCGTCTCGTCGCGGGTGCTTTAATTTACCTCGCCATTCTCGCCGCGGCTGTCCACAGTCCGCTTCGTTCTTGCCCGCGTCCCGCTTTGTATGGCGGCGATTGCCAATCGCAACCTACGAAATCGCGTCGAATAAACCTGCTCCTGCGCGAGCCGAGTGCCGGGCTCCGCAACCATCACCAAAGGCACTCGATATCGACAGCCAATTGATCCTCGACCACTTGCGTATTGCCACCTTGCAACCACAACGTCTAGATGGTACCAGCACCGCCGCCCCTGCCGATGCGGTTTCCGTGTTGGTGTAGGGCTGTTTACTCTTGGGGAGGAGAGGTTTGTAGCATTTGTTCGTTTGGCCGACGCGACTTCAGCGGCTGACTTTACACATCACAGTCCAAGCGAGATCTCGGCTTCATCGAAGGCGACCTGATCGAATGTCTAAATGCTGGAGATGGTTCGTGGTGGACAGGCAGATTGTATCGAGACAGGAGGACTGTGGGCGTATTCCCTTCCAACTTCGTTGAGGTTCTTCCTTCCGACTTCCGACCGACTACAAGATCCGTCAGCCCTCTTGCTGCGGAATTACCGAGCTCAAGCACACCACAAAAGTCAAGAACGTTCCGAAAGCCCTTCGAGGCTTATGCGAAGGCGCCACATTACACCGCAGCAAAACAGCCTGAGGTATACCGGACCAACCCTCATGCGAGGCCTAGGGGTCACTCGGGGGAATCCATCCACAGCGCGACTCCGGAGAACAGCAGGAGAGATCGATCTCCAGCACCAGCTTCAATACTCAGAGATCGGTCGCCGGCGCCTTCGGCAGCACTTTCACGGGAGAACTCTTTCAACGATACTGCCTCGACTAGAATGCGAGCTTACACGTCGCCAGCTCCCAGCGGCTACGTATCGAGGGGCAACTCTTTCAATGATGGCGCGCAGCAGTACATTCCGAGAGGCCGAACGCCGGTGCAGGACTATCACCGATCCAGGACACCGATCCCTGATCAGCACAGCACCAGGACGCCAGTTCCTGATCACCACCGAGCCAGGACTCTGGTTGCAGACCATCATCGGGCCAGGACACCCAATCCTGATCACGACCTGAGATCGAGGACCCCCATTCCTGACTATGGTCACGGATCTAGAGTCAACTCGTACAATACTGATAGGGGGCCGTCGCCTGTGCCACCTCCCCATCACGGCTCAAGAGATCCGTCTCCCGCCCCTTCGTTCAGCTACAAGCCTTATCGACCACCTCAAGGGAAAGTCGAATCTCCTCCACCACCGCCGCCGCCGCCGCATCGACATGTGGGCGCACCGCGACATAAACAGAGCATTTCGTATGACAGTCGGCATGATGTTCCTCGCCATGGGTCTAATACCTCCTATGACGATCGTTTCAACGTACCACGACACGGTTCGAATAGCTCATTCGACAAGCGGCTCGATCTTGTACGCCAGGGCTCCAACGCTTCGTACGAGAACCGGCATCCGCCGCTGGATAGACAGGGGTCCCACCTATCGTACTCTCACCGACCGCCAAGTATCCAAACCCAACGAGGTCAATCACCGGCTCCACCGTCTCCGTCGGCCAGCCACATGACTCCATCTCCATTGCGAGAAGCTATGGATGGTGTTATAGAGCAGCTAGATGCGCTGGGAATGCCTCGAGACCCGACTCCAGAGCCGCCGTTGGACCCATGGTCCCCTGAATCATTCAACATGGTCAATGACCGTCAGAGGAGGAAGAATACTTACCAGAGACCATTAACATCGATGGGTATCGCACAGCAGGACGAGGGTTATGAGACGTGGAGCGGTGGAACTTCACGCGATCAATCCTATCAGAACGGACACCGGGAAGACAAAGAGCAACTGCCTCAACTCAGTAACTACGTCGAGCGTATGGAAAGCCGCCTCAAAAAAATGCACCAACACAGCGCAAGCATGGCTGACCTTGAGGACGAGGCACCGAAGCCGCCACCGAAAGGCGCACTTTACGAGAGACCGAAATCCTCTATGGGCGGACCGGAAGAAAGGAAGCTTCGGGGAAAGAAGTCGGCTTACGATATTGGCCGCAACGTACTGAACAGGACTTTTACGACGAAGACGAACTCTACCAGCGCATCGTCCGGCAACCAGAGTTCGACGACTCAGAGCAGCGACAGGAGTTTGATGAGTGGCTCCTCAGCCGGCGCCGTTAGCGCTACAAGCGCAGGCAGTCTTGCCCGGAAGACCCAAAAGCGTGCTCAGAGTGCCCTGGGAATGCGTGATGCTGACATTGACCGACCTGAGACTCCATTTACTGGGGTCACTTACCACAGCAGTCACGCGTCCGATGTGGCTCGACCGAAATCACAAGTAGGCTTTCTTGAAGACGCAGGACTTGGTGGTCTCGTTACCCCGAAACCCGCAAAACGAAGCATTTTCAAGAAGCTTCTTGACACAGCCAAGACAGGAGTGGCATCCGGACGCAGTAGTATTGCCATGGGTGGCGACTCCCCAAGATCATCGCCGTTCGCCCGCTCTATGCCCAATGTGGCTTCTCCCACTGGCGCTGCGATATCCAACGTGACAGGCATGGGAAGCACTGGCTTCGGCAGGGACGCTACCAGGGACATGGGTCATGGGAACGGCGTCGACTGGGTGCAAGTTCGCAGAGATGTCAACCGCTCGAACTCGCTCAGCAAAAACGAACGTAATGAACGGCGAGACAGATGTCAAATGCTCGATTACCCAGCCTTGAACCCCGTCGACGAGCTGTACGATGGCATTGAAGGCGACGAAGGGGCTGACGGACTACCAGTCAAGGACCCCGTCGACTACCAAGCCATAAACCTCACGCAAGTGGACAAAAATTCGAGATTCTTGAGTAGCCTCCCGCCAATGACGACAGCCGTGTCTCTGGCAACGACGTACGTATGCCGGCCTTATCGCAGCGACGTGCAGAGACTTCGAGCTATCTTCACATGGGTGTCGGAAAAGATCTGCTGGGAAGAGGACTTCGAGGGCGAAGTTGACACGCGGAGAGTAGTACAGACAAAACGAGCTTGCGCCGAGGAGTATGCTGCTCTCGTGCAAGAAATGTGTACTGCGGTCAATCTTCACTGCGAAGTGGTTCGTGGATACCTCAAGACGCCGGGCGAGATTCCAGAACACAACATCATGCCTCGAGCAAACCATTGGTGGAATGCTGTGATAGTCGACAACGAGTGGCGTATGATAGACTGCTGCATGGCTAGTCCATCGTACCCAAGACGGCATCTCTACTCGAGCGCCGGCAACGGCACCGCTGACCTCTGGTGGTTCCTCGCGCGGCCCACGGAGATCTGCTGGACACACATTCCGGAACACCACGCTCAACAACACTTGTGCCCACCTCAGGCGCATGAAGTCCTCCTCAATCTTCCATGCGCTTGCCCTCCTTACTTCAAGAACGATCTCGAGATGGTTGACTATAACACGGCGGCAACCCGTATCGAAGATCTGGAGATGGTCCATATCAAGTTCAACTGTCCAGCAGATGTTGAGGTTGCGGCCGAGGTCGAGGTTCGGGGCTACACACGAGACGCAGATGGTGATGTGTTTGAAAGTGGAGAAATGGTGAAGAAGAGGGCTCTGACCCAAGCAGAGTGGTTCAACGGAACCAAGCGTTACACGGTGAAAGCACTACTTCCGGGTGACGAGGGTCAAGGCACTCTAAAGATCTACGCCGGCAAGCGTGGCTTGATGCACAGCATCAAGGATATACCTCATCCGATGGCGTTCGCGCTGCCAATCATCCATACGGGAGAAAACCCCCCGTACGAATTCGTGACGAGACACCCAACGCCTCACGCTCAACGTCACGACATTTACGTTGTTCAGCCCCAATGTCAACGCCTGGCTCTGAATAACACATTCGTATTTGCGATCCGACAACACCCCAGCACCGTGTCTGGCGGTGTCGGGTCGCCCATGACACCATCGTCGAATCCCGGAGGCGCAAGCCCGATCCCGTTCGCGAGGCCAAGCTCAGCTCTGAGCATGACTGCTTCGAACGTCAGCGGGTCCAACTCTGGCGTGGGGTCATCTGGGAAGAAACCGGCAAAGCTGGCGATTCAGACCCCCGGTGGCAAGATCCTCCGTCTTATGCGGAAGGAGGATCGCCGGGGAATCAGCGTCGGCAGCAGGGGAATTGAGGAGGAGGCCAGCGATGGTGGCACCTGGGAGACCATCATCAAGTGTTCCGAGAAGGGCGTCTGGAGGGGACTTGTCTTGGCGGATCGTACCGCTCGCTGGTGCGTTTTTGCCGAATGGGTATGTGTGGGATGAGCAGCATCTTTGAATTTTCCATGCGTCTTGCGAAACTACAAAGGCAATGTTGAAAAAGGGGCGGGCTTCAAGCGATCATGACACAGGTTGGGTTCGGGGTAACTCTATGCATATCTCGGCGTTTTCTATTGTACGTTTGTCTTACTTTCTTTGTGGTCATTTGGGGCCTTTTGGGCTACGGATTCTTTCTTGATGACTTCATCATGGGGTGGGAGTTTCTCAATGTACGATACGTAATGGGAATCATGCATTGCCGATGCTAGGATGGTTCTGTAACAAGATTCTACGAGTATACGGCTTCTTTGAATGCATCATAATATTCCATTTGATCACATAAGAGACGTCAAGGTATCAATCTGACCTAGACTATATAATTCAAGACAATCTGAGTGTAAACCGAGAACGACCCAGCATTTGGGCAGCGGCGCGACCTGTCACCGCGATTGACTCGTAAGCTGCATTGACAAATTTTTAGAAAGACGCGCACTTCGAACCGCAGGACCAACGTCGAGAATGTGGCTCGCGACCTGATCAAGCACGATAGATTCGTTTCGCAGGGACACTGCGAAGTTGACAGTGGACAAGGATGCAAGCCGGTTGAAGGTGGACTCAGCACTCGACTGTGTCAAATCAGGGGGAGCGTCAAGCTGCGCGCACTGTGACCTATCGATAACAACTCAGGTAGCGGTGCCCGGGCGACCTCTCTCACCCATCGCAAGTAAACATAGAGACGGCCGACAACGACATTTGAGAAAAACTGACGTACCGATACACGAGACATCCCTACCTACGCATTGCTTTATTTTCCAAGTTATATCATTAGAGCCGCCGACGCAATATCGATTGAATGAGGAATTTTTCGGACTGATACGCCCCCCTACCGGGGAAAAAAAAGCAAGCAAGCAACAAACAACCTAGGAAGCAAACCACATTCACACACCACCCCACTTCATAAACCATGGCCGACAGAACGCGACAACCTCCTCCGCCGCCAGGCGCCCCAAGACGTCAGGTCCGTCGCAATCTTTTCCAAGGCCTCACCAGACGACCGACAGGTCCCACGGGTGCGATAGCGACGACGGCCACAGGCACGGGTGGTGCTGGAGTTATGGCTTCGGCGACGGCACCGTCTTCGTCCGGCAACTCGGCCGAGACGTTGCGACTCGATGTGGATGTTCTCTCCGACAGCAGCGCGGCTCCGCAAGGGCCGCTTGAGATCGTGGTGCGCGACGAGCAGGGAGAGATTGAGCTCGGAGAGCTGCCGACGCTGGTGTTTGATGAGGCGGATGAGGCGGCCCTGGACGATCGGGAGGAGAGCAAGAGTACTTCTTTCTACTGATGTTTTCCAATTGCGGGTATAGAGCTAATGATGCTAACTATTGATATAGAGGAGCGGCAGCGGCTTGCGGAAGCTGTGAAGCAGCATCAGGTCAACCACACCGCGGTCCGCGAACAACCCGAAGGTCCGTCTCTTTCCTGACAACCCAGCCGTTACTCCCAGCGAGCTCGTTGTAATTGATCCTTGCAGAACTACTCGAAGCCGTGAGGGCCAGTTTGCGAGCCAAGGTTGCTGCTCTCGCCGAAGACAATTGGAAGTACGAAGCCGAGCCAGAGCCGCCTCGTGCCTTCTGAGCCCATCGCCTGGCGCCATTATGGCGCCGTTTTTGTCCTCATCCCAAGCGTTCATCATGATCATGCTCGCCAAGCACGCTGACTGTGGACGCCGAACAGCTGGTACATCTAGTCAAGTCCCTCGGCCTGGGGTGCCTCAACACGTCTCGGCGCAGGCCGTTTCTGCTGAGGAGCACCACCGCCGCCGGGTCCGCCAAACAAGCTGCCCATCATGTCCATGAGCGGGTTGCTTTGCCGCGGGCGCGTGACGCCAAAGTACATTTCAGCCACTAACTCAAGGGCTTCGGACCACGTGCCAACCTCGGAAATGTTGGCAGAATACTTCGTAACGAGCTGCTTGTAGACGTCGGGAGCGCCGCGCTGGACGGCAATCAGGAGCAGACCAAGGAAGTTGAGGAGGGGCAGACCCGGGAAGATGCGCAGGTCAGCAGTGTTGCTGCTGACGTCCTGGACACCGAGTCCCTTGTTATCTTCGTTCAGAGAGGATGTGAAGAGGCGGTAGCAGGTATTTGCGGCGCGGACGTTGCCAACGAGAAGGTATGGGAGGATCGCGCGGGCGGCGTAGAGCGGGGCTGTGTGCGAATCGTCTTCCTTGTACCAAGTATACTCCATGCGAGCGAGAACCTCAGCCGAGTCCTTCGTTCCCAATACCAAGTGTCGCTCCGCCTCGTATGGCTCGTGTTCTTCAGCGTAAAGTGATCCGGCGACGTGATGCAGCTCGGCGTCGCCTGCAGGGTAATCACCAAACTTGGACGACCATCTGCATCCTGATGTTAGCGAGAAGCTCCCTCCTCCTGCTTCATGGCCCTCTATACTCACGCAATCATCTCTCCTACGAACTTCTTCCTGGTAGGCTCTCGGGCAGGGAACAAACGCAAGCAGGTGAGCAGCTTGCCCTTGGTCGCAGCGTCAGGCTTGAGCTCTGCCTGCTTAAAGACGTCAACAAGCATGACGCACAGATCGCCGCCAGAGCCTCCTTGGCCGGCTTTGAGGAGGGACTGGGCGACATTGTAGAGGATGTCGATAGCGGCAGGCCAGTTTGCGGCCTTGATGTAGCGAGCGGCGACTACACGCGTCTGCTGTTGGGCCTCGTAGAACTGGCCCTCGCCGATGCGAGCCTGCAGTCTCGTGATGATCTTTTCGATCTTGTCTCCCTTTGTAGCCATGGTGGGCAGATCAGGTATCTTCGGATGTACGGGTTCGGAACGTAGGGCGTGAGTTGCGGGCTGGTGAACTGTGAGGTTACGAATTTGGGGCTTGCTGTCATTCAGGTCGGGAAGGTGGGGCTCTCGTTCAGGTACCTTCAGCCCCTCAGCTCTGGAATGCTTCCCTTGGGTTCCGTCACTCAGGTCCGGGTAAACTCCGGTTGAAGTGATCGTGGAGCGGGAAGCTTACCTACCTTGTCGGAACTGACGCACTGACCAGTACCTTAATTCCAGGAACAAGCACGGGCCAGGTTGCAGGCATGTTAATGGTGCATGGTGCTGGAATAATTCGTCTTCATGTGGAAATAGGTTGACACTGGCAATAGCACTCATAGGCACTTCAAGGCTTAAAATGCGTAATTGTTTCAATCCTTCGATATGAGCGATTGACTGTTTCCTTGCCTCTTCTCGAGTTGCCAAGCGGGTTTCTCACCTCATTGAACTAATCTTGCACTTGGGCGCCAACACCTTCAACAATCAGGCTTGGAAGACCAAAGTTTGAAAACCAAACGATGAGCATCGTGGGTCAAGATATGTTTAGTATGGCAAACCTTGACCTGAAGTTTCCGAAATATTGTATGTAATTGTTCTTCCATCATGGCCAGGCCATCATGCCAAATCCATTTCGACAAGGCGCCTTGATCGCCATATTCATGGCAATCACGCGACAAAGACTAACTTCCACCGACTTTGCCCACGCGCGCTATGCGACGTACTACGGTCTAGATTTAAAAAAACTAGGTTGAGTGTTATGTTGCCGACGACACAGTGCCCGACGTCGGGTGCCGTACGCCCCTCCGAAACCGCACATCTGACGACATTTAGACGTGGTACCTACGACCCCTCCAACTCGTGGGATCGCATTTCACTGGACGCGTTACTCTGTACCACTAAATCAAATCATCTCCTAGACTTGCTCTCGGATTGATGCAAGCAGATCTGAACAACATGCATCAGCTATTGTCTTCTCGCCTCCAAATTCGGGGTTGCTCAAGTAGAGGACTCGTCCTCAGAGTCCGTTACCTGTCTAACACCATGCTTCAACCTCGATTCGCATCGAGAATCGCGAAGACACCAGCAATGCTTCCACCCCACTCCAAGCTTCCCCTCAAAGTTCTCCTTCGATCTCTATGGATAGCAACAATTTTCTCTCAACGGATTTTGCTAAAACCCGCCCTGGCGACTCTACGGTTTCTGAACAACTCCACGCAGTTTTGGGTATTCGATGTTCAGAGAAATCCTCTGCTTCACGCTTTGATGAAAAGTGCTTTATACAACCACTTCTGCGCCGGCGAAAACCAGACAGAGGTGACTTCGACCATTCGCGAAATCAAGCGGATGGGTTTCCGAGGAGCGATACTGACCTACGCTCGGGAGATTGTTGTTGACAACCAGGCTGAAGAAGAAGTCGGGCGAGGACTGAAGGAGCGTAGTACTGTATCTGAGACCGAGAAGGACGCTGGCATCGATGCATGGCGCGATGGAGTTTACACAACCGTCGAG
Source organism: Colletotrichum sansevieriae (assembly GCA_026260285.1). NCBI lineage: Eukaryota > Fungi > Ascomycota > Sordariomycetes > Glomerellales > Glomerellaceae > Colletotrichum > Colletotrichum sansevieriae. Next base: position 163,607 of record JAOQIF010000034.1, read on the forward strand.
ATGCTTGGTGAAGGCGACATTCTGGCCCTCAAGTGGGCTTTCCCCCGTGTACGAGTATCAAACTCCTCTCGCTAATGGTTCTACAGACTCACAGGTGCTGGACCGGCGGTATCTGAGACTCTATCATCAGGCCGACCTCTTTCGAAGCAGATGGCTGAAGCACTCGCCGAAGTGTGTTCCCGTGCCGTCGAAAGAAAGGCCCGTACCTTCGTGGATGCTGAGCAAGTCAAAGTGCAGCCTGGGATAGACGCAGTAGCAATTGGTCTCATGCGTCAATTCAACACAGCCGAGAGAGGTGCAGTGGTCTACAACACCTACCAAGCGTATCTCAAAAGCACACCAACTACCCTGAGCGAGCACATGAAGGTAGCCGGCAAAGAGGGTTTCGCACTCGGCGTCAAGCTAGCGCGTGGTGCTTACATCAGTTCCGAGCCGCGAAACTTGATCAGCGATACCAAAGAAGACACGGATCAGTCTTACGATAGTATCGCACATGGACTCCTATCCCAGGATTACAAAGACTTTGGTACGGGTAAAGGCGCTTCGTTCCCCCAGCTCGAGCTCTTCCTGGCTACACATAACAAACACAGCCTTCTTGCCGCCAACGAGTTGCAGCAATCTCGTGTCAGAGAGGGGCAACCGTTGACGAAAATTCAGTACGGTCAATTGCTCGGAATGGCAGATGAAGTCAGCTTCCGTCTATTGCAACAGGCGGAAGTAGGCACCGAGGAGAAAGAAGCAGATTCCAAGGCTTATGTTGAGGTTTACAAGTGTCTGAGTTGGGGATCTCTTGGTGACTGTTTGTCTTACCTCCTGAGGCGAGCGGTGGAGAACCGGGACGCTGTTTCCCGCACAAAGTCTGAGTTTGCTGCTCTGAGGACGGAGGTGTGGAGGAGGTTCAGAAGCAGTCTTTCCCTCCGCTAGGATAATGCACCGATACCTGATATCAACACATCTTGTTCGGAAATCAGCATCTACTACGACAGCTACTCTAATTTCTTGCTACGTTTTGGTGGCTAGGCAGAGTGAATCAGATGCTTTGTCATCAAAGTCTTATGACTCTACTCAACCCGAGCGGCTCTAACAATCTCAGCACTGAATAGTAAAAGTCAGTTCAGGAGCCACTTCCAACTAGGGCAAACAGAAGGACTCACGTTGCAAAAGTTCCGGCGGAGACTGGCATCGCCCTCAACAGCGCAGGGACGAGCCCCCGGAACATCGCCCGGAAGCGACCCTCCCTCCAAGTCTGCCGAAACGCTTGTCTCATGTTCTTGTACTTTTGATCCTTCCCAACCCGTCACTCTGCATCTTGCTTTTGATCACGTCGAGAGGGAGACTGCCCGACCAGAGAACCTCACCAGCCAGATCCCCGCACACCGCAATTTTCCCACTGAGAACTTCGCTTCGGTTTCTAATGTCATCTCTTTGCATGACCAGGCGAGCAAGCCCGCCTTGTAAGCCGCGAACCAGATGCCGTATCCGTGGAAGCCCTCAGCAAGGTTACGACCTGGCCTCTGTACAGGCCCCTAAAGCCCGAATGTCGATTGATGGTACGGACGCAATCCCAAGGACCCGCCTACAAGCGCTTCGAGCCGCTAGGTTGTGTCTGGAATCGGATCAGGACGTGCTCGATGGGGCCGAATATGACGCTGTTCGTCAGACCAGCTGCTCCGCCAGCCAAGTAGAAATCGGACAGCGAAAGGGAAAGACCATTACTTGCGGAAACTCCGCGGGCATCTTCAAGTTGACGGCGGAAGAATTGAAATGCGCCGAACTGAATGCTAACCTTTTATTGACTTCAGTTCAAGTGCTGTGGGTTCCAGGATTTTTGAAATTCCGCTTGACTTGCACAGGCGCCTGCACCGGGCAAAGAAGTGAGGGTTCCATAGACTGATCAACGTCAGGAACACCAGAGTCTTTTTTGACGCTGCTCGTCTTATCTTGTAAAGAGCGGTCGGTCCTTTCCGGGCCCGAATACTACGGGCCGGCCCAAGGCATTTCCTCCACCTTGTGTTTGAAGTCATACTTTTACCAGATCTTGCCATCAGGAATTCACGTATTGGTATTGATGTTTTAGGGAGGCTTGTTTGATTCGCACAACAGCCTGGTGAAAGAGACCCAATGAAGTCTCGCCAAATGGCTGGCCTGGATTCCATAAGTCACATTAGTATATCTCTGACGACCGACTAAAGATACATTGAACATGGGCCCACCTATTAGAACTTGAGCACCGCCACATGTCTTTGACCGATTCGAGTGTCGTATTGCCCATGCTGTAGAAAGTATGGCGTAAGGATGGGCGGGCACACGACGTGATGACGCCGGGAAGGGAGAGAGAGACAGTGTTCAACCCGTCGACTGAAGACTCCAAAGCACCAAGATCTCTTCCACTATTGGTGCCCAAGAATCTGCTCAGATATCGGCATCAACAGGCGGCTCCCCAGCGGGGTCGGGTGCTCATCATGCCCTATGTGTTGTCGCCTAGCTGTCCAGCGGCAGTGTGGGCGGAATGCCGATGCTATCGGGAGTGTGCTGACGTTGTCGGCAAATCGCCTCAGCGGAACTTGGTCGCAATCTAAACCACATGGGGCATATAAGTATCACAAAATTCGCTAAATCTTACTGAAATTCAGCAGGCTGACTCTGCAAATTCTCGGCATTCTCGGATTAGAAACTCCAATGGCTTCGTCTCTGCTTCGGAACCTCTCCACATCGAGGCCACCACCGGTGTTTCACGCCCGCTTTGGTTCTCACGGAAGTCGAAGACTCTTTGGCGCTTTCAAAGTACCTCCTATCCGCAATGAACCCAACGTAGGTAGCAAAACTCCACACAACATGGCCTGGTCTAGTTGACAAGTCCTCGCGACTAGGCCACCTACAGTAAAGGATCTGTAGAACGAGTGAAGCTTCAAGATGCCATTGTTCGACTCAAGAGCAGCCTTCCGATACGAATACCGCCCTAATCATTATTTCAAAAGGTAAGAATCTTTGGCTTGTCTGTCAGATTCATCCGTGTCTTGGTTTGCTAAGTTGACCTTGTCGGGAAGGATAACGTGCCGGCCGTTGTCAAGCAGAGCAGCCCGAGCGACTACGCTACGGTTCTGGCCGAATTGTCCCAAACAAGTCCTGAAAAAGTGAACGAAGCCATCAAAAATGCGTTGGAAGCGAAGATCTCTTGGGAGAACACCTCCTTTACTGACCGCGCTGCCATCTGCCTTCGCGCCGCCGAGCTCTATGCCTCTGAACTGCACAAGTAACGGAACATCATGACTGACCCCGGTGTCTGGAAGTAAGACTCGAGTTTCATTGAAGCAAGCTCAAGATATCGCCTTCTAACGTAGTCACGCTAGCCGAACTGAATACCGTCCTCTTGAGGGCTTCGTCTACGCCATCAGCCCCTTCACATTCACGGCAATCGGCGCCAACCTCACCGTCGCACCGGCCATAATGGGTAACGTCGTTATGTGGAAGCCCTCAGACTACGCTCTGTACTCGAGTTATCTTCTTCACAAGATCTTCCAAGAAGCCGGCTTCCCACCGAATGTCATACAACTTATTCCCGGCGAACCTGAGCCCATCACTTCGACCGTCCTTCAACATCCCAACTTCGCCGCCCTGCATTTCACCGGTTCTACAGAAATCTTCAGGCAGTTGTATGGAAAAATCGGGGAAGGCGTCACGGATGGGAGATACGAGAGCTATCCTCGTGTCGTGGGCTAGACAGGCAGCAAGAACTTCCGCCTCGTTCATGGTAGCGCCGATGTTCGAAACGCAGTGGCGACACCATTAGAGGCGCCTTTGAGTATCAAGGGCAAAAGTGCTTAGCGACTTCTCATCTCTACGTCGCGGAGTCGATCTGTCTAGCGTTTAGTGAGATGTTACTGAAGGAGACCAGTCAGCTCTAGGTTGGCTCGCCTAAGGAGCCGGACAACTTCATCGGACCCGTTATCCATGAAAGGTCAAGGCGGCTATTGAAAAGGCAAAGAGCGATCTTGAAGTCGAAATATTGACTGGTGGTATCGCGTACAAGACCAAGTGTTGGTTTGTCTCGCCTACTATCTTCCAAACGAGCAACACCATCAATCAGCTCATGAATACGAAGTTCTTCGAGCCCATTCTCAGTGTTCACGTCTTTCCGGACAATAAGTACGAGGATCTCCTGCCTGTCATTGACTCGACCTTGCAGTTCGGCTTAACGGGTGCGGTATTTTTCCGGGATAGAAAGGCCTTTGAGGCAGCGGAGAACTGTGTTCGACACCCTGCGGGTAATTTTAATATCAACAGCAAAAGCAGTGGCGCGGTTGTCGGTCACCAACCATTCGGAGGTGGTCGAGCTAGCGGAACGAACGACAAGGCCACGGGTACCAACATCCTAGCGCGCTTCACCAGCATAAGGAGTTTGAAGGAGGATTTCGTTGGGGCCGACGGCGTCTTGTACCCATCTAACTAAGTCAAGTCTGTACCGAGTCGACTAGATACTGTTAGTATTCTGTCCGAACCCCGAATCCAGCATGTCTATGCCCGTGAGGCCCATAAGTTGCGTTCGGTTCTCACTAAAGTTGTGCAAGTCGTCATTAAGATCCGCTTCAAGGGAACTTTCTCCCAAGTTGAAGCTCGATGGCAATTGTGCGGAAGCCTCTTCCCACATGGGCATGGTGGTAGCTCCCGTCTTCGACATCTCGTCCGGTGCTGTCGTTGAAAGGGTCGGATTACAGCCGTTCCCCGACGACTCTGTGACACTGAAGAACCAGTCCGCCCAGACAAGGTAATTCGAAGCATCCATTTCCGCTTGCCCGATTTCCGGGGCCTCATGATCAAAATGGAAATCAGGGCTTCAACAAAACTTACCGCAACACGGCCTGTTTCATGCATATTTTCCGTCTTTCGAAGACAAGCCAAGCCGAAAGCGACTTGACTCTCATATGATGGATCCCGTTCGGTGATGCCCGTGAGAACGAGGATGATTGTGGCGATGCTGCAGCGCTGATAGTCAGTGAAGGAACTAGGCGCCAGGTTGCCCGAGTTGTTGACGATTTCAAGCAAGTTGAGCATCTTTTTGGCAGCATGACGACAAGAACGAAATGGTGCAGCAGTTTTAGAAAACGTTTCCACATCATAGCTCCTAGCTTCACGCAAGGCACATCGTAGTTGGAGTCGCACCATAGCGACGACAGACGATTTGACAATGGCGATCCATGCGAATTGGTAATTCAATCATAGGTGAAAAATTGCGCGGTAATGGGGTGAGTTGGGATGCAGGTTAACCATGCTCAGATCTGTCTCGACCGACTTCTTCCACGAAATTAAGATAGACGAGTAGTCTTCCAAGGCTGGAGGGGAGCCGCTCGACCAGTTTCTTCAAATTGTCGCGTCAGTATATGATTCCATACAAAAGTACATGTTATGCTTACGCGGGTTCGGTGGGAGGGTCAATGATTTTCATCAACTCTGCGTTGGCAATCTGAAAAGTGATGTTGGAGCTACGACCGACATCAAGTTCGAAATGTGTTTGGGCATATGCCTTGATGATGTCTTGAGCAAAAGATCTTGGCTGATTCAGTTTATCGTCAGTGTTCTAAGCTCAGTGTTAGTTGTATACGCTTGGAAGCCACGCATCCATGAGGACGTGCCTTTCAAGCGAGTAAATGGACGACCACCACAGCCGGCGCCGCACCTCCTTCTCCTGTTCGTCTAATTCAGGATCATCAGACTCAAGATGGAGCCCAAGTGCTAATGCCTCCCGAAGGATCAGTCCCATGCATAGATAAGAGGCACCCATAGCACTGGAGGGCATAAGGTAAACTCCCGGTACAAACTGCCTGAACTGAAGGTGTGCAGACCCGGTCCATGATGTTCACCATAAGCATGCGAGCATGTTCGCAGAATATCCGTCCAGCGTCACCTCGAGGAGAAGTGGCAGGATGAGCTTCCAAATTTTCTGGGCGGGCTCGAGGAGACCATTGGCTTCCAAGGGCCAAGACCAAGAGAACAAGGCATACGAAGCTAGCGTCTTGACGGAGAGGAGAGTCGACATTGTCGTAGAAATCAGAGAACTTCGACTGAAAACTTTCATGGTCAAAGTAGAGAAAACAGTCTTTGCCATGCTTCATGCACAATTCGAGTAAGAAAACAGCCACCTCAGTTGGTGATAAATTGGCCATTGCGGCCTGCAAGCGACGGGCCTCTGCAGACTGACGATCAGGTATGGTCCGCGACACACGGTTCCCTGGATTTTCTACCTCGCGTTCGGCAGGCGTCGGTTGTGGGTCGAGATAGAAGGCACTCCTGAGGCGGGACAGAAATCTGGGCCACATGAAGCTCTCGAGGGCATCGCCACCCGAACAGAGATCCCGCTGTGAGGGATGATCATATGTGGCATCGGCAAAACGCTGGGATTCTTGCGTCGAATATGATTCCCGTGGCTCACCTTCAGCTCGTGCGGGGGTGAGCTCTCTCGGTCGAGGTGTCGGTGTTTCTTCCCGCTCGAACCTTCCTTCGTGAGATCCTTGAAGGGAACGCTGGCAGATACCCGACGGTGTTTCGATGCATTTGTTCTTGCGGGCTTTGCAACGCGCACAAGCTCGAGGAGCCCGCTTACGATCTTCGTCGGCCACTCGACGCCGCCGGACGCGACGTCACGAAGGAACTGGCGTCATCGCTGAAAAGTTGTGGCTAATAGCGCGTTGCCGATGTGTAGCGGAAGAAGGCTAGTGACCGGCAGCCGGAACTCCGATGTATTTGCCGACGAGCGCACGGGCCATTCGAAGGAACACCGGGCCGATGCCTTCGGGATACGGGAAGATGCTATCCCTCAGAGAACGGTACTCTTATTCTTATCGCAACTGTTATCATTGTTAGCCCCACTCTTGTCCGCTTTGCGATAGTCATCTCCTATGAGTGCGAGTGTACTTCGATACTCGCTCGACTCGTCGCTGCTGTGATGATGTTCTTGAAGAGAGTGGTGTCGATGAGAATGTCGCACCGTACCTATAAATGCCATATGTGTGGCTTTGAGTCCTGAAGCAACATCATGATCACGATATAGCTTGGCCCTGGAACCGACAGACTGCCCAAAATTGGTATTAATTGAGACCTTGATTACGGGCATGACTTGTTACTCCCTTCCTGTAGCCTGCCCATGAAATCTTTCGCTACATTGCTTGCTGGTAATTATTTGAAATAAATCACCTTTACAAAATTTCTCATAGACTCCTTTGCCTTTCTAAGAGGACTATGTCTTGGTCCGAGTACATGCTGCTTGTGTATCACTTCGTCCATGTTCATGAGCATCCGTTGATGGTGGGGAGCATTAGCGCGCTAACCTAATAGAGCCTAGCGTCAGTCGCCAGACGCGTCTTTCCAACCAGCATCGCGTTAAGTGCTCCTCACAGCCATCTGCGTAGAACTCTGACTAGGATCGAGCTGTGCATCTTCACGAGAACCCCGACGGGCTTAAACACCATGCCTGCACAGAAGTCCATCACGAAGCCCGAGGAGGCTGGCGAGTCATCTACGTCTGCAGCCAAGAAGGCTCTGACCGCCGCCTCAAATGGCGTGCCCAACTACGAGCTTCCCTGGTAGGCTGCTCCTGTTCAACATTTTGTTGGGTTTAGGATAAGGTACTGATGCATTTCATAGGGTCGAGAAATACCGCCCGGTATTCCTGGACGATGTCGTCGGAAACACCGAAACGATCGATCGACTGAAGATTATTGCGAAGGAGGGAAACATGCCACACGTTATCATTTCGGGCATGCCTGGTATCGGAAAGACGACGAGTGTGCTCTGCCTGGCGAGACAGTTGCTCGGAGAATCCTACAAAGAGGCCGTATTAGAGCTGAACGCTTCCGACGAGAGAGGTCCGAAGTCAATGCACGCGTTCTATGCTGCAATTACTGACTCGGAGTTGCAGGTATCGACGTTGTCCGTAATCGCATCAAGGGCTTCGCCCAGAAAAAGGTCACTCTGCCTCAAGGCCGCCACAAGCTGGTTATCCTCGACGAAGCCGATAGCATGACATCAGGCGCGCAACAGGCTCTTCGCCGCACGATGGAGATCTACTCCAACACCACCCGCTTTGCCTTCGCCTGCAATCAGTCCAATAAGATCATCGAGCCGCTGCAGTCCCGTTGCGCCATCTTGCGTTACGCCCGCCTGACCGATGAGCAGGTCGTCAAGCGTCTCATGCAGATAATTGAGGCGGAGAAGGTGGAGTACAGCGACGACGGCCTGGCGGCGCTCGTCTTTAGCGCCGAGGGTGACATGCGACAAGCCATCAACAACCTGCAGTCGACTTTTGCTGGTTTCGGATTTGTATCCGGCGACAATGTCTTCAAAGTCGTGGACCAACCCCACCCAATCAAAGTCCAAGTTATGCTCAAGGCGTGCTACGAAGGCAATGTCGACTCGGCGCTGGATAGCCTGAGGGAGTTGTGGGATTTGGGCTACTCGAGCCACGACATTATCAGCACCATGTTCAAGGTCACCAAGACGATCCCCACGCTCAGCGAACATTCTAAGCTGGAGTTCATCAAGGAAATTGGCTTCACGCACATGAAGATCCTCGAAGGCGTACAAACCCTGCTGCAACTGAGCGGCTGCGTGGCGAGGCTCTGCAAGATCAACATGGACCCCAAGAAATTTGAAGTACCGTCAAAATAATGCGATAGAAAAGCCGGTAGCCCTTTGGTGGAAACTAATGACTGGTATGATTCGGCGTTGTGGGATTAGGCCTCTGGTACCTTGACGTGTAGCAAAAATCATGGATTGAATATCCGGTGAGAAACACCAAAATGAAGACATTTCGCATCATCTTGGCTGAACCGCACTCATGGATGTCGGTGATGTAGTCGGCTTACTTCTTTTCCGACGGGTTATCGAGAAACTCCTGCTCGAACCTCTCCCACTTGGCTCTATCCCTCAAGACGCGTTTTTGCATCCTGACTTTGGCTTCATACTCTCTTAATCTGTGATCCGCCTCAAGCATGCTGCCGAGCACCATGGCGGACATTTGCACGTAGCTGCATGCCTTGTCAGCCCATCCGAATTGGTTGATGTAAGACGGGCTCGCATGACGCCTTACCACTTGAACTGGATTGTGAGTCCCTTATACAACGGAGAAAACTTGTATGCGACGGCTCCGAGCACTGCGGCGCCGAGGCCCCATCTCGCCGCCCCGACGACGGCACCTCTGGTTGCTTCCCAAGCGGCGTCGTTGGCCTCGGCGCTCTTCATCTGGTCGTACGACTTCATCGTGCGGGCATGGCGGCCGGGGCCGGCGGTCGCGAGTACGTGTGCGTGTGCGTGTGCGGAGAGAGGTGATAATGACGTCGATGACGGGAACTTCTTTTTACAACCGATGATACGAAGAGTTGTTCGAATTGAGCTGCAAACCCAAATGAGACCGGATGTTACTTCACTCAAGATGAGGTTGCGAGGGAGTGAAAATCTCAGAACCTGATTGGTGGAAATCGTACAGTAAGCCCTGAGCTGGTTTACCTGAGCTGGTTTACCTGAAGCCTTTTTCACTGCACCATTCCCCGAAGTCGACGGCGAGTGGGACCTGGAGCAAACGCCGACAGCATCCTGGAGGCGTACCTTACCTTATCCTTGCAGGAACGTTACTGCGGATGCAGCGCGGACACCCAGTGGGTTCCAACCCAGTGGGGATTCTCCCCGCCGATGCCGCTGAAGGGTCGGGTCACTTTAACCCCCCCCCGATGCAGGGGTCCTTGGCGCTATCAAAAGCTTATCAACTCCAACATATCCTGCCTCACGCGCACCCCCCCCATTCCTCTTCAATGGGCAGAGACGAGTTCATTGAAAATGCCGAGAATGAGGTCTTGGAGTTAGAAGCCCGCCTCGCGGAAGCGAAGGGGAAGCTGAAAGATCTCCGAGGGAAGCCAGAGACTCGCGAGTCACTGATGTCTAGAAGTCTTCCGAAACCTTCATGTCAGTCAACCCGTCTCAAATGCCTGTCTCATATTATGAAAAAAAAAAAAAAAAAAAGCAACTGACACCTTGAAAGCCACACTCACGTTATCGAATCACTACCTCCTCCTCCTCTCAGATTCAGCTTTACCGTTGGGCTCATTCGCCTTCAGCAGCGGTCTAGAGTCGTATTTGGCGCATACCCGGGGACGCTCCTCCTTCAATGTCTTCCTCCCAGAATCCATCTCGGCCTACGCGTCGACGACGCTGCCCTTTGTCCTCGCGGCGTACCGTGAGCCGACCGCCGTTGCAGAGCTCGATGACTACTTGGACGCAGCCATCATCTGCACCGTCGGCCGCCGGGCCTCGATAGCGCAGGGCCGCGCCCTCCTCTCCATATGGGAGCGCTCCTTTGCCTCGTCTCTCCCCCACGATGCCGTGAAGACGTTGCAGCCGTATGCCGCGCTTCTCAAGTCCGCCGCTTCAAGGACACCCTCGCACGCAGATGAATGGGGCGATCCGCCTTTGGTCTTTGCTCATCTTGCTCCCCTCTTCGGCGCCATTTGCAATCTTGTCGGCCTGACTTTGCAGCAGACTGCGTACGTCTTCATGATGGGCCACGTCAAGGCTTTGGTCTCGGCCGCCGTGAGAGCGAGCATGTTCGGTCCGTACCAAGCACAGAAGCTTCTTGCTAGCGTTCAGGTCCAGCAGATCGTTACGGCTGCCATCGACAGAGAGTGGGAGACACATGTAGAGAGGGCCGGACAGACGATGCCCGTCATGGACTTATGGATAGGCAGACACGAAGTTCTGTATTCACGAATATTCAACAGCTAAAAACGTTGCAGGTCGCAAACCTGGGTTCCCTTGATGTTCCATTATCAACAACGGGTATCATGATCGCTTTTATCAGATATTGTACAAGCTCCCTTTTCTCTAATTCACTCATCGTCGTCATCATCGCTGCCGTAAGCGACTAAGGGCCCCGCAGATGCCGCCGGTTTCGGCTTTGAGGCCACGGCGACCTTGGCAGTGTTCAGCGCCGCCAGGGTGCTGTTGGAAAAGATCCCACTGGAGACGATGGGCTGCTCTTGTGGTGCTAGCAGGGCGTGGTACTGAGCCTGGTTTGCACCGTCTCCGTTCTCGATCATGGCCCGTTCTTGGTATTCCACCTCGAAACCCTCCCGGCCGACTGGATTCACAGCATTCGCGCCGCGAGCAAAGTGAACCTCGTCTGGCGCCTCGTAGCCCTCGAGCCCGTAGCTGCTCTCGATCTTTCGCCTCTTTCTGGCTTCCGGGTCTTTGCCCTCAATCTCCGCCACAAATTCTGCCGGAAGTGCTCGTCGAATGGCCTCAGCTGCTTGCTCCTCAATACGTCTCGCTTCGCGTGCTTGGGCCATAGGGTTCGGATCGGCGGTCGCCCATCGTACGTTGAGGACCTCTTCGTGATCTAGAGACTGATGCGCCATAGCTTCCTTGGCGAATTGAGCATTTGCTTCGTTGGTGTATGTAATAAACGCGACTCCGCGGGTGTTCAATACGCGGACTTTGCAAGGTTAGCAACCATTGACAGAGCTCCAAAGGCCTTGGAAGAACTCACTTCGTTCAATCTGGCCCCATTCCGCGAAATGGCGCGCAACGATTTCTTCAATATCGTCTGTGACGTGTATCCTTCCGACATAGATCGTGCGGTTCTGTCTCATGAAGCTACCGACACCACCCATATCATCTCTGTAATCGGAGTGCTTGTCGCGGCCAAAGCAATCGACGTTGGGGTTGAACAAGTCGTGAATGCCGGGCAACCGGTGTAGATACTCGCAATCCTGGCCCTTGGGACAGATGCCGCGTGCGAAGAATAGACAGAAATAGCTGCCAGAGACTTGATCGGCCCTCGTGTATCCGCTGTCCTTAGCGACGTTGCAGCGCCCCTTGGCGTGGGTTTTCGACAGGTACTTGTCCTCTCGGTCACCGCCGGACCACTTGTTGTACCAGATGTTGAAGATTGTTCCCGTCTGCGGTGGCGGTTCGGATGTGATGAAGGACGGGTCGACCTGGGGACGCGCAGGGCGCTTCTTCTTGCGGATGATCTTTTTGACCTTCCTCTCCGCCGGCGCCGCCACTTCGGTGTTGGTCGTCGTCAGCGCCGTTTCCTGCGCCTCTCCGCCATGGACATCTTCGGCCCTTGGGGGCGCGTTTTCTGTGTCTGACATTGCTGCGATTGTATGTGATCGTTGTCGTCGATTTGTACCTGCAGGTAAAGGATTGGTGGCTGTCGTCGCAAGATGAATTTTTAGGTAGGTTAGACGCGCGATCATTAGGTAAGCGTAACCGCGCTGAACAAGAGTGTGGCGCATGCCGACGGAGGGCGGTCGATGGGACCCCTGCAGGCTCGAACAGCCCCGCGGTAAATTCTGCCGCGACCGTTGTCTTTCCATGCCTTGATGAGAGCGCTGCCCCACCTCGAACTCTTGAAGCCTTCAACGAGTCGCCAGCGACGCTTTCTTCTGCCATCTTTGAATTGTTTTGGAGGGTCTTCGGAGTCTTTAGACTCTGATCCGAACAAACTGCCAAGATGGTCAACATCACAGATAAGATCAAGGAGTACGACCCCACAGCTTGAGAGTATATGAGCAATGTCTGACGACATGGGATTAGGATTGAGGATGAGATGAGGAGGACTCAAAGTAAGGAGGCTCTCGCTGCCTGCCTGACCCTTTTTTCTGGCATTTGGGTGACCAAGGCCTGAGCTGCTGTAGCGAAATGGGGAACCTCTCGCGAAGACTTTTGAGAAAGTTTTTCGGCGGACATTACAGCTGCCGGCTCTGTGGTCTGAAAATGTCAAGAAAAGACCGGCTCATTCGGCTTCTTCATTTTCATGGAACTTTTGCTAATGATTTCCAGAAAATAAGGCGACTGGTACGTTGTGAAAGCTACTTAGCCAGATCACTATTAACCAGACCCCATCCAGAATATCATCTGGGTCTCCTCAAGGGGTAGGTAAGCCGGTGCATCGTTCGCGAATTTCTCATCTGACCCAAAAACCAGTAAACTCGCTCGTCTTAGAGCACAGCTTCTGGAGCCTGGCCCAGGATCAGGCGGTGGCGGCGGCGCCGGCTTCGATGTCAGCAAAAGTGGTGATGCAAGAATAGCCCTCGTTGGTTTCCCGTCCGTCGGAAAGTCGACTTTCCTATCGAAAGTCACCAAAACGAGATCGGAGGTTGCTTCCTACGCTTTTACAACACTCACAGCCATCCCCGGTGTCCTGGAATACGGCGGTGCCGAGATCCAGCTGCTCGATTTGCCCGGTATCATCGAGGGAGCCGCCGAGGGCAAGGGAAGAGGTAGACAGGTCATCTCGGCGGCCAAGACGAGCGACATGATTCTGATGGTGCTCGACGCAACGAAGAAGGCAGAGCAAAGAGCCCTGCTGGAGGCCGAATTAGAAGCCGTCGGCATACGTCTCAACAGAGAACCACCGTACGCGCGCCCCTCCCCTTTGTCCACCGTAAAGGCGCCGCTAACAACTCTCAAAGTAATATCTACCTCAAGGCCAAAAAGGCTGGCGGCATGAAAATCACCTTCCAGAGCCCTCCTAAGGCCATGGACGAGAAGATGATCTTCAACATTCTGCGTGACTACAAGATCCTGAACTGCGAGGTCCTCGTGCGCGACGAGAACGCGACCGTCGACGACCTGATCGACGTGATCATGAAGGACCACCGCAAGTACATCAAGTGCTTGTACGTGTACAACAAGATCGACAGCGTGTCGCTCGACTTCCTCGACAAGCTGGCGCGCGAGCCGAACACGGCCGTCATGAGTTGCGAGCTTGACCTCGGCATCCAGGACGTCATCGACCGCTGTTGGCAGGAGCTGAAGCTCATCCGCATTTACACGAAACGCAAGGGCGACGACCCGGATTTCAGCGAGGCACTGATCGTGCGCAGCAACAGCACCATCGAGGACGTGTGCGACCGGATCCACAGGACGCTGAAGGACACATTCAAATATGCGCTGGTATGGGGCGCGAGCGCCAGGCACGTGCCGCAGAGAGTAGGGCTGGGACATGCTGTGGCGGACGAGGATGTCGTTTACATTGTCAGCGCATGGAAGGCATAGATGCCAGGCACGAATGGGACGATGTTTGAAGATTATGAGGAGCTGGTATTTCCTGATTGGGCTCCCACAAGATGGGCAGCCGATGGATGCCGTCCCTCCAGAACCCTAGCCATCAAAACTAGAGAAGAAGTAGAGAAAGAAAACCTGATATCGTTTCGTGTCATGTCATGGTACAGTCCCTTGATCCTAAAGCAGGACAGTAGTACCCCGTAGAACGCCGATGCCCAATCTTCTCTCGAAGTGAAGAAAACGCCAGAGGGAGGTTACAGACCCCTTCCTCCCAGAAAGATAATCATGAAAAACAACCCAAGAGAGCCCGACCCATCATCAAAAGGTTTTGTACTTTGGTGAAGAAGATGAGAAGAGTCTACAAGGCGTTTTCCTTGGGAGGCGATGGCGATCTGCTGCCGAAGGGGTTGTCGCCCCCGAGCTTCTTAGCGGAGTGCTGGGCGAAGAGAGACTTTGGCTTGACCCTAGTGGAGAACGGTCAGTATGCGCTTGCTGTGAGGGAGGATAGGGAGGAGACGTACTTGCCAACCTGCTTGTTGCGGAGGGCGTTGAGCTTGGCAGTGCAAGGGCTCATGATGTTGTCAGAGGGCGAGACGTAGGTCTTGGAGCTATTGATGGAAACAAATGTTAGAACATGAGACTGCAGGTTGTGATTGCGTGATTTGCCATACTTCTCCTGGGCCATCTTGTCCTGGAAGACCTGGCGGTGGTACTCCATGCTCTTAACCTCCTTGGAGGTCGAGTCGTTGTTGTTAGCGACGACCGGGGTGTTGACATCCTTCTCAACGAGAACGTTGGAAGCCATTACTGCTAGTGGGGTTTCTGTTGGTAGAACGGGGAGCTAATGTTTGTTTGATGCAGCAAGGTGCAATGCGATCAATGGTGTTGAGAATGTAATGCGATGCGATGCGACTGAGGTATGGTTGGTATGTGTGGATGCAGTTTTGCAGTCGCAGAACTGTAGCTGTAGACGAGCAGTTGGACGGATGGATGTATGTGGAAATGTGCTTGGTACGGATGGGAATCAGAGGGCCAATGCAGAAGAGAAGAAAGGCTTTGTATTTGAATGGGAGTGTTTGTGTGAGAGCACCCAAATTGCCGTGGAGTGTTATGACGTTTGTGAATGGGTGTGAAAAAAAGTGTACGGCAGGCTTGCGGATGTTCATCAAAGTGCTGGTTCAGTGGAGTAGTTGCTGGGTTGTGAAAGTAAACGAATTTTTGGCCTGTTGACGGGGCAACAGAGGAAAAAGAAACGGTCGCGTTGGGTTGTGCAGGGGTTCAGGGGTTTAGAGTGGAAGGAGGACCTGCTGGGTGGTACTGCCCGGCGGGGATGGGAATGCGGGCCTAAGTCTGGCGGGCTGGAACTTGCGTGGAGGAGCCTTTCTACCAAGTGTTGGGCTGTCACCTTGGAAAGCCTCTGCGGAAGTAGTCCAGTTGTCCGTGTGATGGTGCGTTGTCAATTTCCTTCTTTTTTTCCCCTTTCCTACTTTGGCTTCTAGCGGGCTTCCTAGGTAACCCGGCCAGCCCAGACCTAGGATACCCGGCGCGCGTTGCTACCTTGATCCAACGATACTGGAGCACAGCCCAAGGTGTGTGTTCGGTGATGTGTTGTGGATTGCATCTCGCTCTGGGTCTATGGGGTAGCCTTGGCCCCTGCATCTTATTCTTGTCCGGGATGGGAAAGAGTCAAGTCTCCGGGGGAAGGTTGCATCTGTGCAAATTCTCAACCAGTCAGTGCTGTTGGCATGCATTGTCTTGAACTGCTAAGAGCACATCTCCGAGGTGACCGGCCACGGAGCTTAATGCCGCACGGCTCGTGGTGAGCAGCCCCCAGAATGCGCGTGGCACGGCAATCGAGGTGAGTCAGAGGAACGGCGGGCCAAGGTTTGAAGAATCGACATTTGTCCCAATTCCAGTAATACCTGTTTGTTATACACGATATGCTCATTCAACTACATATTTGCGCCGGCGACTCGTCCTACTTTACAACTTGGAATGATTGATGTTGGCTCCCGGCTGTACCGTCTTGGTCTTGTACTGCACCATCAACTGCTCCGTCTTCTGCTTCTGCCTCTGGATCTTTTCAGTGACCTCCTTGCCTCTTTTATTCTCGTTGCGACCCATCTGCTGAAGATGCACCTCGTCGGGACCGTCGGCGAGACGGAGCGTCCTGATGCCGGCCCACGAGGCAGCGAGCGGAGTGTCCTGGCAGACACCGGCCGCGCCGAAGGATTGGATCGCCCGATCGATGACGGTCAGGGCCGTCTGCGGGACGAGAACCTTGGCCTCGGCGATTTCCTTAAGGGCCTTCTTCGGGCCATGGTCGTCCATCTTGATGGCGGCGTTCAAGACCACCAGTCGCGCAGCGTCAATCTCGATGCGCGACTTGGCTACCCATTCAAGGATGACGCCGTGTTCCCTGAGTTGCTTGCCGAAGGGCGTCTTGGTCGGGTCGTTGATTCGCATCAGCATCCATTCGAGAGCGCGCTCGGCCTGGATGAGGCGCGTCAATTAGCCAACGACACGTCTGATGATATCTTTCGGGACTTACAGCTCCAATGGTACGCATGGCGTGATGGATACGGCCGGGACCGAGTCTACCCTGGATGATTTCGAAGCCGCGACCCTCCCCGAGGACGAGGTTCCTAGCAGGCACGCGGACGTCCTTGAAGCTGATGTGGCCGTGGCCATGGGGCGCGTCGTCGTAGCCGTAGACGTTGAGCATGCGGTGAATAGTGATGCCCTTGGTGTTTGCCGGCACCAGAATAACGGACTGCTGCTTGTACACATCCTTGTTGCTGGGGTCACTCTTGCCCATGACGATGTAAATTGAGCAGCGAGGATCTCCAGCGCCGCTGGACCACCATTTCTGCTTCAGTCAGCACGACGTCTTATAACACGAGCAAGCATCGCAACCTACCGAGCCGTTAAGCACGTATTCGTTGCCCTCCTTGCGCATGCTCAGCTGAATGTTGGTCGCATCCGACGACGCGACATCCGGCTCAGTCATCAAGAATGCAGAACGGATCTGGCCGTCCATCAAGGGCTTGAGCCACGTCTTCTTCTGCTCGTCGTTGCCGTACTTGGCCAACACTTCCATGTTACCGGTATCGGGCGCCGCGCAGTTGACGGCCTCGGATGCGACTCTCGACTTGCCGAGCCACTCGGCCATCAAGCCGTACTCGAGATTCGTGAAGCCAGGCGACTCCTTGTAGTGGCCCTTGGGCAAGAACATGTTCCACAGACCCAGCTTCTTGGCCTTGGCCTTGAGGTCGTCGACGATGGCCGGGTGGTGGTTCCATCTCGCGTCGCCCTGGCCGATCTGGGCCTCGAGCACGGGGTCGGCGCTGGATTCGCGGAGCAGTGTCAGCGTCATGACGAGGGATCTGGGAGGGTCGTTTCGTGTACAATTACTTACGGGATGCAGTCCTCCTCGACGAACTTCGCGACAAGATCGAGCGCCTCCTTGGCGCGATCGCTGAGGCGATCTAGGACCTGGTGGCAAGTTGATTTAGCTACCGAGCTCGACTCTCCCCGCAGTGAGCGCTTACAATGGCTGGGACTTTGGACGTCATCTTGTATCAACGGTGGACAGATAAACCAATGGTACAATTGAATCTCAGTGTTGTCTGTCACAATCGGTTGTAGGGGCCAGGTCTTCGCGAGGCAGATATTCAGTGGATGGCATGAAGTGTCCCTCCCTTTTGAAAGGGATTTGTTGAGTATGCATCGTACGGTAGACGAATGTTTGGACGACCCGGAGCCGAGGTTGATTCTGGAGCTACGGGGACTACAAAAGGTGGGGATCCTGGGGTAAATGTCTTGACCTCTCCGCCTCCGCGTCTGAGAGTGGCTCCGCACAACCACCGGATTTGTTGTTCGCCATCTCACGGTGTTCGATACCGGCGCTTCGCTACTTTGGAGGCTGAAAGTATCGAACTTCGGGCGTGATCAACCACAATCAATTGTGCTCTACCTGACAAGTTATCTCATCTGTTATGGGCAAACTGATTCATATAATGCAGGTTTCAGAGACGAGGATCTTGGCACTGTCTCGCCTAACTGGCCACGCCTCGGCGCCCGGCTACCCTCTGAACTCAAGCCGCAGTGGCACCACTCTGGGGCCTAGCTGTGCGGGGAGCTCAACGGCTGTGCCGCTTCTCCGATAGGAACGTAGGCGGTCCACTTTGATGCCTCGGTGCGGCGTCCAGGATTCCGGTGGGTTAGTCCCTTTCGGAATGCAGTCCCGAATACCTCACTTGACAGCTCCGGTGCGGTTTGTGCCTGTGTTATGAAATTGAACCTCGCTGTATACTACTAGTCTAAATACAAAACTAGCTTTTGTCTATCGTTGGGTCTAGTCTTCTTTGGCCATCGCAAAGTCTGCCCCCAAATAACGAGCACATGAATGCCTTCTATGTGCGGTAGTCACCGTTAATCGTGATATACTCGTGGCTGTAGTCGCAAGTCCAGTATGTGGCTTCCTTGTCGCCAGTTCCCAGCCTCACCAGGATCTCCAAGTCCTCAAGCTCCAAAATCTCAGAGGCCCGAGCCTCATCAACCATCTCCGGCTCACCGTTGACCAGGAGTTTCAACTCAGCAGTGCCGTCGGTGGGAACGAAAGAGACGTTGGTCTTCTCAGGTACAACCTCAGGGACGTCGGTGACATCCTGACCAGGATCTGAAACCAGAGAGTAGCCCGTCGCGCAAAGTATGCGGCCCCAGTTGGCGTCACGACCGTAGAGCGCGGTCTTGACGAGAGGAGATCTGGCAATGGTGCTGGCAATCTTCCTGGCAGCCTCCTCGCTGGCGGATTCAACAACGCGGATGGTGACGAACTTGGTTGCACCCTCGCCATCGCGGACAATCAGCTTGGCCAAGTCGATAGAGAAGCCGGTCAACACCTCCTGGAAGGCGGCGTAATCCGGCGAGTCCTGAGAAGCGATTTCCTTGCCACCGGCAGCACCGTTTGCAAGAAGAGCGAGCGTGTCATTGGTAGATGTGTCTCCGTCGATGGTGATGCTGTTGAAAGAGCGGTCGACGGCGTGCTTGAGAACTGAAGGCATGACGGCAGGCGAGATGGGAGCATCCGTTGCGACAACACCGAGGAGGGTAGCCATGTTGGGGTGAATCATACCGGCGCCTTTAGTGGTGCCAGCAATGCGGTACTGAACGCCGGGTGATGATGGCAGCGTGAAGGTCTTGGACATGAGCTTGGGAAAGGTATCAGTGGTGCAGATAGCCGTGGCAAAGCTGAGCCAGTGTTTGTGAGAAGAGCCTAGGGCTCCCTGAGCAGCTGGTACGTTGTCGACAATCTTGGAGATAGGCAACCTCTGTCCAATGACTCCAGTGCTCATGACAATGGTTGATGACGCATCTCCGTCGCCGCCGACGACCTTGTCGGCCGCGTGGGCCATCAAAGAGGCATCCTCGAGCCCACCCTTACCCGTGACAGCATTAGCACATCCCGAATTGATAAGGACGCTTCGGATACCCTTGTTGGCCTTCTTCTTCAACAAATCCCTGCTGAAGGTGACAGGCGCGGCTTGAAATTTGTTCTTGGTGAAGACAGCCGCGGCGGCGCAGGGACGGTCAGAGCTGAGAAGAGCAAGGTCCGGCTTCGTCTTGTTCCCAGGCTTCACGCCCACCAAAATTCCAGAAGCCTGGAATCCTTGCGGATATGTGCCCTCCGTTGGGATGTACTTCTTCTTGGCGACCGGAATGCTCTCAGCGGAGACCGAGTAGCATCGCACGAACTGAGCCAGGTAGCCAGGAAACCTCTTGACGGGCTGCGACATCCTGTCAATCGGGAAGGCCCCAACGATGCAAGAAAGACGAAGGAATTCGCAGACGAAGCTCGGGAGCCAATGGCTCAGAAAAAGGGCTGTAGACGTGCTGGTCCTTTGAATGTGAGTTGATCGGCGGAAGGTTGTTAGTCACAGAAGAAGTGAGAGATTTGGGTGACTGCGATAACGCAAGCCGCCTAAATTTTCGACAGGGTGGTGGCATAGCGGTGCTACAAAGTGAGCGCTTTGGGACCCAGGACAGACTCTGAATCCTGGCACTGGTCCCTGAAGCTGTGGCCCAGCTGTGGCCCATGACTGATGTACTGGAGAAGTCATCCATCATCCATGGCTGTGTCCTTGACAATTAGTGGAAAGCCTAAGTTCTTGGTGAAGAATAAAACACCAGAAGAACTGTTTGTAAGGTACCCTAGGTACTTTAGGCACCTCAAGTAAAACGGTTGCAGTGCAAGCCTCTGCAGAAATGTTGAAGTCGGATGGCGGGGGCCAGACCCACTCAAGCTTATCGCCCCCCCCCGGTTCAGTGAGCTTATCGCTTTGGGCCGACAGAAAAAATTCTGGAATCAGCATCTCGGTCCCTCCATTTCAACACTCGCCATACCCGAACGTTGTCGCCTCCTCCCTCACAATGGCGCCGTCAAAAACGAAGACGATCAAGAACAAGCACGCCGCCAACGGGTCCGGCATCAAGAACAGCAAGACGAGCTCGAAGAGCGCCGTTTCCGATGGCATCGTTAGGAAATCGAGAGATACCCCGAAGGGAACCAAGCCGCTCAAGGCCGGCAAGGGCAAGTCTGGCTTGGATGCGCTTTTGAAGAAGCGCAAAAAGAAGATCTACACCGAGGCGGAGCTCGACATTCCCAAGCTGAACACGATTGTTCCCGCGGGCGTACAGAAGCCCAAGGGCAAGAAGAAGGGCAAGGTTTTCGTTGACGACAGGGTAAGGAGCCCCGGCCCGCGCCACTGCTAGAGGAATGGACGCTGATCGCTACAAATAGGAGAGTATGAATACCATCCTGGCCATGGTCCAGGCCGAGAAGGAGGGTCAGATCGAGTCCAAGATGATGAAGGCGAGACAAATGGAGGAGATCCGCGAGGCTCGCCGTGTCGAGGCGGAGAAGAAGGAGGCGGAGAAGAAGGCAAAGCTGGAGGACACGAAGGACTCGCTCCGCAAGAAGCGCAAGCGCAACGCCGGGAACGAGAACGATAACAACATCAACGACCTCGCCATTGCCGGTACCAAGGCCGTTAAGCCCAAGAAGAAGAAGAGCGTGTCATTCGCGTAAAGGCGTTGATCGGAAAACCTGTCCTCACCTCAGTATCGGAATTATTTTGCATCGTGGGTGGCGTTCAGGAGTGCCAAGAAACAGAATCAGACTGGGCTGGGACTTGTGGGAGGGGAATCTTGTTCGTCTTATTTATCCCCTCTGCAAAGTGTTTAACGGCGTTCAGAGCAGATACCATGGCGGAGATCTTGCCCCTTCGCATTAGCTTAATGCATCACGACCGGGCATTCATCGGGTTCAAGGAACGGGTATTGATGTACGTCTTCGCGGCGAATGCATCTATTTATATCTTTCCCTGTCTAAATCCCTCCATAGTTTTCGAAGACATGGAAGCAACATGGAAGCGGGGAATGAAATCTATACTAAAGCTCTACCATGTTCTTCGATCCTGTTTCTGTTCTCATGCCTCGCTAGCTCTGATCTCCATTCTGTGCTTGACGGGGTCGAAGTGGTACTCTGCGGACCCATTCGTGACAGGAACCCCGTTAGTCTTTGGGGGCAGGGAGTTGTGTTCGACATTGAAAGCCATATGGTTAAAGAAGTTCGCAACCGGCTTAGCGTGCCATCTTCCTCCATTCGGTTCAAACCAGCAGAGGTGACCACCGAGAGACGTGGTGCAGAGGACTGTGTAAGGATTCTTTTTGAACTCTTCGTACGGGATGGCCTCGTCGACCGCAATCTGCTACCGCTGTTAGTCTGTCCTCGAACATCCCTACATAGGGAAGCTTACCGGATCGTCCGTTGCGTGAAGAGCCAAGAAGGGGATTTTGATAGCCAAAACAGCATCACAGGATGATGCATCTCGATAGTAGGCAGATTCGGTGGGGTAACCCCAGCTGATGCACCTGTAGGGGGTC
Source organism: Colletotrichum sansevieriae (assembly GCA_026260285.1). NCBI lineage: Eukaryota > Fungi > Ascomycota > Sordariomycetes > Glomerellales > Glomerellaceae > Colletotrichum > Colletotrichum sansevieriae. The sequence continues at coordinate 185,612 of JAOQIF010000034.1, forward strand.
AGACGCGGCTTTGACGGTAGCCTCATTAGGGCGACATACTGTACTTCCCTATCAAACTCCCAGAGGTACGTAACCTTCTGGAGGCGCTCCATGTCGAGTTTGGTGTACTTCTGGATAGCCTCCTTGTGCCCATTGATGAGCTGCTTCATACTCTCTGAGATGTGTCAGTACACAAACTCAACGTAAGGATTTCAATGGACGGGAGAACCTGCCTCCCATAACTCTCTGGTAAACTTCTCTGCCAATGAACGTTCTCTTCAACGCCTTGTTTGCAACCTCCAAGTTGAAGGGGTTCGAGCAGGCAATGGCAGCAGTCAACAGGCAGTTGACGCCCTCCTCGCCACAGTACTATGGCAGGATATTAGAAATTATCAACAAGGAGAGGAAGAACTGAGCATACGTTTGTCAACATGTTAGCTCCGAGAGAGAAGCCCAGACCAAACAACGGCCGATTGGGAAATTTCTGTCTCAACCACTTAACCGTCTGAACTCAGAATATTGTCAGCTCTTTTTCCCTTTGATTCTTACAATTGGCACCGACCTGTCTGAAGTCCCAAGTTGCCCTTGCGTTATATAGAGTGCCGCTGGTGAACTTGCTCTTTGCGCAACCTCGCGAGTTCACAACACAGATCTCCCATTTCCCCGAGTCGATGAGAGGCGCGATCGCATGTCTGAGATAAATCTCATGAGATCCTCCAGAGAGACCGTGAAGCACCACCAGCTGCGGGCGATCATCGTCGGACGCCAAAGTCTCAAACTCCTGGTCATTGAAATAGACGGTCCGGGGCGGCAACGTCTCGTCCGTCTCCTCAAAAGGCTCCGTCACGAAATCTACGGCAAAGGTACCCTCAAAGGCCTTGGAATCAGCGTCGAAGACCTTTCGCCGATAATACACTGGAGGTCCATGCTGCTTGGTGGCGGTCCACATGGTTTGCAGGTGCCCGTTAAGGAGGAGCGGGTTCATCTGGCATGGCGGTGTGACCTTTTCGCAGACCTTCAGCAAATCCGTTTTGGAGCCATCTTTCTCCTGGAGAGCGACGGGTGACGGCGAATGCGTGAAGTTGATTTTTGCTCGGCCGAACCACTCCATTATTCGGAGTTTTCGGATTGACGTTCGAGACAGATTGCTCGTGGAAGGAATTGGCTAGCGGCGGGAGTGGCGCTTAGAGAGAGCCGATGGAAAGATCGAGGGTGATGCAACACAAGCGCTGACAACAGAGGCACAGTACCTAAAAATAGCTGGATTCCACTAAGAGGAAAAAAAGGCACAAGGTTTGCATTTTAAGTAATGTGGTAGTCGAAATAGATGGCTATGTGACTTGTGAAAGTGAAAGAAGAAGACACAAGTCATGACGGTGGAGCCTCCAAGGGGCCCCCAACGAAGGTAAGGGAAGCAGGTTCTTTGCTGCAAATACCAACAACAGCAGAAAGAAAGCCGGACGAATTGTCTTTTTCGGACCGACACCGAGGCACTAATGAACGAGACAACTACGATATATGTACAGAAGATCGGGACCGGGTTCACCGATCGTCCGTCCTGTAGAGGTCCTTCCCTTCCCAAGAACGTGGGAAAAACTAGTGGTACAAGATTCTATCTGAGCCAAGGCACTAGCTGACGAACATGGAAACAAACCTTGATGGACTTTGAGTTAGGGTCCGCCGCTCGGTGGCGAAGCTGAAGATGTTCGACATATGGTTCCCTAAAAACCCCAACACCTTGGATTCAAATTCTTGGGAACTCAGAAGTCCAAGACCATGATTTGATCAGATGACTTTTCACAACCTGGACGACTGCTGTCCTCTGTTACATGCTGGGCCTGGCTTAGTTCCATAGTTCGTTAATGATAGCCAGCGTTGGTCCGTGCATTCGACCTAGGCACCTGTGCTTACCTACTACATATGCTTACTGTAATTCCGTTCTGCAAGCACGTGGAATTATGTAAGGCATGCGAAGGTAGCGACGTGTAGATGCGACCATTGGACAACAACCGCGTTGCACCGATCAGCCCAGTTGATTCAACAAAGCGGCTATCGAGACTGTTTGTAGCAAAACCTGCTCTCCCTATGCAGTCCCAAAGATGACCTACCGGGGCTCTTTGCCTTCGGGGCAGGCCTTCACTGGCCAGCAGCACCTTCCCCAGGTTTACCACGACCCTTACGGCAATGGCGATGGCAACAGCAACAACAATGCCGCGGGCCAGAACCCTCCATACCAGAATGCTGCCTATGACAGTCTCGGCCAGCCGCAAGGCAACTTCCATCCGTCACCGCTTCCTGCTTCTGTCGTCCCGCCCGAGCCTGCCCCGATGAACATGCATGCGAATGGGTACGGCCATTACTCTCCTGCCTATGGCGGCAACTTTCTACAGCAGCAGCAACACGAGCAGCCGCTCCCGCCGCCACTACACTATCCTCACCAAAGCCAGCAATCTTTCACCCACAGCAATGTGATGAACTCGCCTTTCGTGTCTCCTCACGTATCTCACGCCTCTTTTCCCCAACAGACTCAGGCTGTTCGATCACCTGCACTTGCGAGCACACCCATACCGAATCCGACGACCCCAACCTGCGCCGAATACCAGCCGCGAACGCCGCAGCAAACGCAACATCAACCCCAATACCAACAGCAATTCCAACAGCCAGTCCATCAGCAACCGCGGCATCAGGTCCAGCAGCATACGCAGCAGCACTACGTTCAACCATCGCAGGCAGCGCCTCAGTACGCTCAGTTTTCCCAGCCAAGTATGGGCCACAATCAGAGTGTACCTATTCTAAATCAAACCTTCGCCGAAACTTCTCAAGTACAGGCGAGTCCCGAGCTCAACCATGCCAACTCCCCGGTCGTTCAGCCTGCTAGATCTCCCAGCATAGCCAAGAAATCACCGGCCATTTCGTCAATGAATTCCCCTGCGGTGTCATCGAGGGGCTCCCCTGCTCTCTCTACGAAAGCGAGATCCTACGACACGACTGCGATTCTCGTACACGTGGCCGAGGAGTGTTTTGACAAGGCGAAGCGCGGTGTACAGGCAGTCGCCGTGTCGCTGGCCGAGGAGCAGGTACGGGAATATCAGAAATTGATCACCACCGGCCTTGCTTGCCTGGAAGCCGCTTTTCAGAGCAACCGGTTGTCCCCCAGGCAAGAAGCGAGGGCACGCCTTCGATATGCGACCGTTTTGTGCGACGAGACCGAGAACTTGCAAGAAGCTGAGACTGCACTCAGCAAGGGCATCACCATTTGCGAGAAGGTTCGTCATCAGCAAGAGCCCCCCTCCTCTAGTGTGTTGATATCATGCTGACATCCTAAAAGCACCGATACGCCGACCTCAAGTATTGCATGCAGTACCTGTTGCTGAGAGTCCTTTTTCAACGGAACCAAAAGGCAGCCTTCATTGCCATTGACAAGAATATCTCCGACTGTCTCACGTGCGTTCCACCGTGCATTGTGGAAAGCTCATCAACGTGCTAACTTACAGTTTCAGTTTCAAGCACTACTCCTGGGTGTATGCTTTCCGCCTGTTAAAGTCCACATTCCATGTGCATGCTGGTAGTCCGCCAGATGCTGCTGTCTTGGAAAACTTTCGGGCTATCTCTGTCTTGGCCAGCGAGCGGAATGACCACGCCATGGTGGTCTTCGCCTCTCTCCTTGAAGGTCTTGCCATGTTGAGAACGATTAGACCTGACACCATTGAGCGCGTGCAAACGTGCTTGGCCCAAGCTACGAAATATCAGCTCGATCCATCCGTTCAAATTCCGCAACTAGACATCATAACACTACTGCTAGATCTTGCTTGCAGCATGCACCAGAAGACACCCGATATTTTGATCCAGAAGTTGAAAAACCTACAAGCCAAGCTAGACGACAGTGTGGCTTCGTCGACCTGGAACGACTTGAATCCTGAAGTTCTGATACCAATCAATAAGAACTCCGCTGCCTCTACCACGATCAGCGATGACACAACTGCGGTTCTTCGAGCCGGATCGTCAGGTAATGACTACGTGGTGATGACGTTCTTGAATAGAATTGAGATCATTGTCCTAACGTGAGTTGCCACACTGCTGCCTCAGATTCTTTGCGTTAATCAATCCCAAGTTACACCTTCAGCGGTCTTGCCGGTATGTATAGGCCTGGACAAGAGTCAAGAAGAAGCCACGAGTTCTGGAAGGAGGGATTTGACGTGTTGGCGAAATGTAAGACTGCGTTTGCCTGGCAATGGAGCGCGCAACTGACTGAGTCTGAAGGGAACAAAGACGTGGCGCCCAACATCTCTGGGACGTCGCTGCAAGGTTGCATCGAACAAGCGAAGTGGAGAACCGAGATCTATTGCTATCTCCAAACTCTCACCGGGCTTTATTTTGCGACCCACAGCCAGTGGTCTAAAGTCGAGCAGTGCGTAGCCAAACTTCAGCAGGCCATCACGCCAGGTCTCAACGGAATCTTCAGCCTCTTCTCCCTGTATCTCTCGGGAGTGTATCATCAAGGCACCGGTGATCTTGAGACTGCCCTTTTGCTGTTTGAAGATGAAAGATTCAGCATCAGCTCAGGGCAAGCGGGGCATGGTGGTAGAAAACCCGCGAAGCTGGAATTATGCATCCTCGCAGCCCTTAATCGCCTATGGATTCTCCAGGATGCCACTTATCTCGACTCGATGACGTCTACCAACCTCCTCAACACACTGCGACCGATATGTCTAGAGCATCAAGACCCAGACATTCGGACTGCGTTCAATCTCGTAGAAGCAACAGCTCAGACTAATACTCCTCCATCAATGCATCAGATCAAGACGAGCATCACGAATTCGTTGAATGGTTCAAGACTTACGGGTAATACGCACTGCTTAGCAATAGCTCTGAGTATCATGCGATACAAATTGTTCGACAACGTTGTGGGTGAACAAGCCCTCAAGAGCGCGAGAGCAGCATCGACTCAGGCAAGACGGAGCGGGAATCTGCTCTGGATGAGTGTCGCGGACGGCATGTTGGCAGACTCATTTGAAGTTCAAGCAATGTTTGCAGACGCTGAGGCTACACGTCGTACTGCAACGGACCATGCGTCTTACGCGTTGACGGGCAAGGAGTGAGCTCTGGTCGGGCTTGAGTTGTGGTTCAGGGCATTTGATCTGGCGTCTGTAAGGGTATCTGGTTTGGCATGACTTAGTGTTGTTTGGGAAAGCATAATACCCCCATAGGCATCGCTCTCGGGCGAACAATGGCGGCTTCTGGTTTTTGTAGGTCGTCTCTTTCTGTCTCGATGTTTGGCCCTTCAGTTGTGAACAGAAGAATATTCTGATGCTAGGTGTATTGAGGTATCACCACCTCCAGCGTCCATAGATGTGTCGGCGTGGAATCGGGTGACTTAAAATGCAACCTGAGGTAGGGAAGGTGATTAGGAGTCTCCAGAGCACAGACCTTCCCCGGGTGGACCCCGGTCGCGGGGCGCGCGCCCCGCGCCCCGGCCGCGC